>VDFB02333831.1:110555-155232 GCA_007258455.2 Sequoia sempervirens | reverse complement strand
GAGGGTATCTCTCTCTCACTCCCTTTCTCTCTCTTTGAAGTATCTCCCTCTCTCTCACTCAATTCCTCTAGCTCTCTCCCTAGTACCCTTAATCCTCTACCCTATAAATGTACCATCTAAAGCTTAAAAAATCCAAATTTATCATAATGCGAGCGCGTTATTAACCAGTAGATATATGTCCGTTTAGGATTAAATAACGCACTCGCGTTATAATGAGAACACGTTATTTATTGCACTTATATTTGGATTTGCTTTTTTTTTTGCTTTTAAAAAGACATAACGCGAACGCGTTATGGCTTGTTTTTTTCTTATTTGGCCACAAAAGTGCGACCATCTTGGTGCACTTACCCAGAAGTAAGATTAAATTATTTTATTTTTGTACATGATCCAAAGACTTAGATGAAATCTCTAAAAACTGCTCTAATACCATATTAGGATTGACTAGAATCAGAATGCACAATTTAACCTTCTACAAGTGAAACCAAATTGGCACAATATAAATTTCTATCATATACAAATGAAAGTGTGTAAAATACAATGATGAACCTTACAAATATAGGAAATGATGAGGAGAGAAGGTAGGAAAACATGACTGACTACCTCTCCTATTTGGACACTAAATTTGATAGATGTTTATGTGAGCGAAAAGTGTGCATACAAGAGGTATCTCACAAATAGTATAAAATAAAAGATTAAAGAGGTATAACCAATTTATCAAGCCTAAAATGTTTTAGAAATATGTCTGAACACTCTTATATGACTCAAGGTATAAGGACCATAAAGGGAAATTACAAACTACAAGGTTGGTCCCTTATGAGATTGAAGTAGTCTACAAGAATGGTTCTGTTCAATTAATAACCATTGATCTAATAATATTTTCTCTAATGGTTAATGGAAACTACCTAACATTATATTAAAAAGCCATTGAATAAGCAGACTTGAACCTACAACAATTTCATTCTTTTGCCACACCTAGTCTTGCAACATCTATAATTCAACCACACACAACATCTATAATTCAACCACACACAACATTTATAATTCAGCCACATACAACATCTAGGGTAAATATTATTTGATCTAGCCTCAACACCTAACATGCATGATCTCTAATCTTTTATTTGGAAAAGAAATATCTTCAACGAAAACCTTTCTAGGTGTTCTTGGTCATCTTCTTTCAATAACACATGTGGCTAATGAACATTAGACATATAATCACTTTCTCAACAACCAATGCACATGGGACTTGCAACAACCTCACTAGTCATATATACACATAGGACATACATCCATTGCATACATGTGTGTCTTCAATTTCACTCCAACATGCAACCACTTTCCCATGTAGCTATTGTATATCAACCTATTGTTGCATAACATGTTGCCATCACTATCATTTGTTGTACATGCAACCAATGCATGCAACTGACTCACTCACATGAAACACAAAGTTATATATTTTTCCTATCATCATATAATTCTCTAAATTCCATAATAAAAAATTTCCACCTTCCAGTATTTTTGGCACACTACAATCAATTCACCAGTCTTATCAATGTGCTGCATCAGGTACTTATCATTATGATTTCATAATTTATATTAATACTTCTCACATTTTAGGTAATCAATTCATTGCATTTAGCTATCGTAAATTTTATACTTATTTCTAATTCTTTAATTAATCACCATATCCTATCCTATTTTTTGGCCCCACTTGACATTTGAGGACAAATGTCCAAATCTAGTTGGGGGGAGGGAATGAAAAATGTGTCATTGTGATACCATTTTAGAAATTGTGATAATTTATTAATTACAAAATGCACATAATCATACTAGTAGCCATTTCACAACCATAATTCTTGAAATACTAGTAGCAAAGAGAATTGAGTCCAACAATCAGATGGAGAATGTGTATTCAACAATTTTAGAATTTGTAGCAACCAATTTGAATTGAATTTTTGAATTTAGAAAAATGGGGGGCAATCCAATTCATCAAGAACTAGTTGCATAGCCTTATTCTTGATGATGATTGGGATTGCCTTCCCATCTTCCAACAAATGGGTTAGCTAAATTATTTTTAAAGGCTAGTGGGGTATGATGAACAAGTAGCCAATAAATTTATGGAGACTCTGACAAACAAGTTGTAGTCATGATGGGACTGCATGTAGATGTTGTTGCAAGTTTGAAGGTGTTTTCATTGATGTCAATAGGATGTCTACTGGCTAGTGTTGTCATTGATGTCAACTATATGTCGAGGATATTGAGAAAATTGGGAAAAAGAGGAAAATAGGTTGTTGTAGGTTATGTGCATGTGTAGTTGAGATGTTAAGGAAGTTTTGTGAGTACATGGAGCTATCTTATGTTGTAGTGTCTAGAGATGTGTTGGAATAGTGCAATGTGCAGAGATGATTTCTTTGGTACTTGGTTTTCAAGTGCTTTTGAGAAAATTTGATAAATAGAGAAAACAATGTTGTGCAAGTGTTCAGAATGTGCTCTTGGATGTGCTTCACATTTATTCTATGTTGATGTTATTCCTTTGGGAATATGATATGTTTTTTAAGGTTGTTAGAGGTTGCTATATTCAAAATTTGGGTTTCTAGATCATTGTATAGAGAGATATTTTCACTAGTGTGTGAACCGGTTTTTCAGTGATGTTTTCTATGGCTTGGGAGAAATGTATTTGCTCTGCATTTCTCTAATGTCTGGCTTTAGGTTGTGTGGATTTGGAAGTTGCTTATAATGCTTGTATCTTTTAGAATTCAAGGTTTAACTTGATTTGGTATAGTACAGTGTGAGTTTCACATGTTAGTGTGCGAGTAAGGATTACCGGATGTTCTAGGATGAAATATTGATATGATGCAAATTTGGATGAAGTCTTTGTCAGATCCTAGGTGGTTTGAGGATTATTCTAGATTGTGTTTGAAAGTTAATTTTGTTGTCTGAAAGTTTCAAGTTGATTTAAGGAAGTGTGTACTTAATGTTCATGGTTTTTAACACGGGTATTGGCTGACCTTGTGTTAGCACTACATGCAAGGCTTGTGAAAGCATGTTGAGGCATGTTAGGATTAATTTGGGTCTCCTTCATTCATATCCACTGCAGGAATGTTTAGGTGCTGACCTATTTTGAATTTGTAAGTGTAATAGATAGTTTTTGACCTTGGAGAAGGTTTTTGAGGTTGAGGTTGATATAAATAAGAGTAATTTTTTTTTGATATGTAAGAGAGAAGCAAGATAGATGTGTGATTGATATGAGTGATGTGAATTTGAGTAGAGCAGTGTGAATTCAAAGTGTTGGATTATTGAAGGTAGTGAGTTGAAGGTGTCTGAAATCTTTCATGCAAGGCTATGAAAGTGTTGGAGCATTTGTGGTGGATTCCTTGTTGCATTAAGAAGTAGTTCTTTGTGTAACATTTCTCTTCTATCTTCTTGTGTTAATTCTATGGTAGCGAGCCTTGGCTGTGAGCCTTTTTGGACAGTGTGTCCTATTCTGGCAATGAGCCTTTGTATCAATTTTGCAATTACTTATATTGTGATCTAATCCTCACCATGGTTTTTTCCTCATTGTATTTTTCATGTAAATTTAGTGTTGTCTTGTGTATGGTGTTTTTATTTCAATTTTTGTTATCTTCATTTCATGGTTAATCACTTTAATAGAATAAGGGTTTAATGTATGCATGTGGATTTGATTATTGTTGAGGGTTTTTATGTTTTAATTTGCTATAATTGATTCACTCCCCCTCTCAGTTGTCTTGTTCATTCAAAAACTGGTATTAGAGCGAGGTTCCTTGGAGAAGAGATTAACTACTTGAGGTAGATCCGGGATGGTGAGAAAGTTAGAATGCCCTAGATTTGATGGAACAGACTATGCATTCTAGAAGACAAAGATGGTAGGATATCTAGAAGATCATGGGTATGAGATTGAAAAGGCTTATAAGAATACATATACTCCATGTGCAAATGGTCTGAGCACAAATGATGAGATCAAGGCATATGAGGTAAACACTTAGACAATTTATTTTGACAAACAGTCTTTCAAATTCTGAATTGGTTAAAGTTATGAATCTTAAGAATACTAAAGAATTTTGGGACAAGTTAGAGAGTATTTATGAAGGAGATGACAAGGTTAAATAAGAAAAGTTGTAGAATTTAAATGCATAATTTGAGACTATGTGAATGTTTTAAGATGAAACAATTTCAACCTACAAGTAGAGAGTTGATGAACTTGTAAATGCTATGAGAGGACTTGGTGCACAAGTTAAAGAACCTAGGGTGGTAAAGAAAGTTCTAATAACTCTTCCTAATTCATACAGTGAAAAGGTATTTTCTATTGAGGAAGTTGAAAATTTTAATACTTATTCTAGAGATCAGTTGATTGGTACACTAACTTCATTTGAAATGAGAAAGCTTGGTTTGAAAAATCATACAAAAATGGAGACTTCTTTAAGGCTAGAAAATTAGAAAAGATTGAATATTTCGATGGAGATGATCTTGATGATGTGGAAGCTAACTTTGTAAGAAGAATGAAAAAGGGAACTAGTAAGTACAAAGATAAAATACCTTTCAAATGTTTTAGATTTGGTGAAATAGGTCATTATGCTTCAAGATGTCCAAAAAGATTTTTGAACAATAAGAGTAAGGAGAATAAAGGAAAGATGATTAAAAGAGATTACTATGTCAAAGAAGATGTTGGTATTTTTTATGATGAATATGATTATGGAGATTTTGATGATAATGAATGCTTGTTTTTGGCTATAAAAGAAGAATCTAATTCTGCTAACCTTGAAAGTTGCGTGAAGGAAAGTGTTCTGGAGAAGAAGGAGAAGGTACTTTGGTATCTACTTTTCATGTTAAAAAAGATAATAATTACTAGGTTGTTGATAGTGGCTGCTCTAATCAAATGACTAGAGAAAAAATTATGTTTGTTAAACTGGGAAAGTATGATGGTGGATTAGTTAAATTTGGAGATGATTCAGGAGCTAAGATATGTGGAACAGGTTCAATCAATTTTGATGGAAAGCATAATATTGAAGATGTTTACTATGTTAAGGGTTTAAGGGACAATATTTTGAGTGTTGGAAAAATTTGTACAAAGTATATAATCTTGTGTTTAAATATGAAACATGTGGCATAAGAAAAGGATCTAGAATAGTGATTGTTGCTAGTACGAGGACATATGGAAACATTTATCAGCTTAAGGGTGATGAAGTTCATTGCTTTATGTCTCAAATTAATGACAGTTGTTTATGGAACTAGAGAATGTGTCACATTAATTTTGATAATTTGGTGAGAATCAGTTTAGTTCATGCACTGAGAGATCTACCAAGAATCACAAAGCCTATCAATGTCATTTGCAAGAATTTTCAGTTTGGAAAATAAGGAAGGAGTAGTTTCAAAGGAAAGAAACAATCTGCTACCGAACTACTAGAATTAGTACATACAAATCTTTGTGGTCCTACAAGGGTGAGAAGCCTTCAAGGTGATAGGTATTTTATGCTTTTGATTGATTATTATTCTAGAATGACATGGGTTACTTTTCTTAGAGAGACATCTGATGCACTAGATAGATTCAAAGTATTTAAGCTATGGTTGAGAATGAAATAGATTTAAAAATCAAATGTTTGAGGTCTGACAGAGGTGGAGAATTCACCTCCAATGAGTTTAACATGTTTTGTGAAGTTCATGGTATAAAGAGGCACTTTTTTGTCCCTAGAAATCCTCAATATATTGGAGTGGTTGAGAGGAAAAAATAGACTATTCAAGAAACCGCTAGGACTATGATGAAATAATAAAATTTATCGGAAGTCTATTGGAGAGAAGTAATTCATACTACTGTTTACATACTTAATATAGTTCAAGCTAAATCTAACAACACAAAGAATCCCTATGAGTTATGGTATGAAAGGATTCCTACTGTGAAGTACTTTAGAGTATTTGGAAGAAAATGTTATATTAAGAGAGATGAAGAAAACTTAGGAAAGTTTGATGCAAGGTTTAATGAAGGTATCTTCCTTGGATATTCTACTAAAAGCAAAGCTTACTTATGTTACAACAAAATGATGAGAAATATTGTTGAAAGTGCAAATGTTAAGGTTGAAAAAAAATTGAGGAATTCAGTTGCAGTAGATGGTTATGTTTCAGATGAACCTAATTGCAGAGAAGAAGAAGAAGAAAAAGGTAAATAAAAAGAAGTGTAGAATGAAGAGGAATACGTTTCAAAGAAGACCCCTAAGACCCCTAAGTATGTGCAAAAGAATCATTCTGAAGAAGAGATCATTGGAGACAAGAGGAAAGGAGTATTAACAAGAAGTAAAGCTATTGAAGTTGAGGTAAATCTGTGTTTACTTTCTAAAGTTGAACTTAAGACAATGAGTGATGCATGTAAATATGACCAATGGATGAAGGAAATGCAAGAAGAGCTTATGCAAATTGAGAGAAATTAGACTGGGGAATTGGTTCCTACACCGATAAATAAGATATAATTGGAATTAAGTGGGTATTCAGAAACAAGATGAATGAGAATGGAGAAGTGGTAAGAAATAAGGAAAGACTTGTGTGTAAGGGTTACTCACAAGTGGAAGGAATAGACTTTGAGGAGACATTTTCTCTTGTGGCTAGGATAGAAGCTATAAGAATGTTTTTGGAATTTTTAGCATACAAGGACTTTAAATTTTATCAGATGGATGTGAAGTCTACTTTTATGAATGGTGAATTGGAATAAGAGGTTTAGTTGTCAGATCAATCAGATATGTTGTGTATATTGAAAAAAGGAACTCTGTGGATTGAAGCAAGCTCTCAGAGCTTGGTATGCAAGGTTGGATAGATATTTGATACAACAAGGATTCAGTAAAGGCACCATAGATAGTAATCTTTAACTGTAGAATTGAGGAAGAAAAAATATTAATAGTGGTTGTGTATGTGGATGATATTATATTTGGAGGCAATGAAGCTATGTGTAAGAAATTTGTTGAAGAGATGCAAAAATAATTTGAAATGTCAATATTTCGGGAGATGAATTTCTTCCTTGGGAAACAAATCAATCAAATAGATAAAGGGATTTTCATTTCATAGTCAAAATATGTTAAAAAGATGTTGAAGAAGTTTGGAATGGAAGACTCCAAACTGGTATGTACTCTTATGGTGACTAGTTGTAAATTGAGAAAAGATGATGATTCACTTAAGGTTGATCAACGAAAATATAGATCTATGATTGGTGGACTACTTTATCTAATTGTTACTAGCCTTAATATCATGCATGCGGTTTGTCTTGTGGCTAGATTTCAAGAAGATCCTAAAGAAACACATGTTACATTGATAAAGAGGATATTTAGTTATCTAAGAGACACTCCAGATTATGGCTTGTAGTTTCCTAAGGATATTGATTTCATATTAAGTGCTTATACAAATGCGGATTGAGCTGGTTGTGTTGATGACATAAAAAGTGCAAGTGGCAGTGCATTCTTTCTTGGATGTAGATTGGTGTCATGGTTGAGTAAGAAGCAAGATTTAATTTCCTTATCCACTACAGAGGCTGAGTATATTGCAGTAACATCATTCTGCAAAAAAAATTTATGGATGAGATATACATTGAAGGATATCAAAGTAGTGTATGATGAGCCTATATCTATCTTTTGTGATAATACAAGTGAAATTATCATTTTAAAGAATCTAGTTATGCATTCAAGGAAAAAACATATATCAATTAGGTATCACTTTTTGAGAGAGTAGGTTATGGATGATGAGGTAAAACTTGAGTATGGACCTAGAAAGGATCAGATTGCTGACATATTTACTAAGGCTCTTCCTAAGGATACTTTTGAGTATCTTCAGGAGAATTTTGGGGTTATTGCCCCTCCTTGTTTGGACTAGATGCATATGGAGATGCATTAGTCTAGTGGATCTATGGATTCATCTCTTTTCTAGACTGATGTTGGGAGCTACCTCTCAAGGGGAGTAGGTTGTATCATGTGTTGTCATTGAGTTGATGATTTGATTAGGTGTACTCCTAAGGGGGAGTATTCAAAGCAAGTATCTTGGTTTAGTGTCAAAGGGGGAGAAAAATGTAAAAATAATTATCCTTTTTCCATTGATGTCAAAGGGGGAGAAAGAATCATGTGAAAAAGTGTAAGGTATCAGGGGAGAAAGTTGTGTATGTTGTCAAATCATTCAAGGAGAGAAAAGAAAGGAAATCATGAAGAAATGTATTTAGAGTTGTAGTGTTGTATTTGATCATTTTTCACATCATGTGTTTGCATCAATGACAAAGGGGGAGATTTTTGCAATTTTGAAGGTGTTGGACCATTGATGACAACAAGATGTCTAATGGTTGGTGTTGTCATTAATGTCAACTATATGTCAAGGATATTGAGAAAATTGTGAAAAAGAGGAAAATAGGTTGTTGCGGGTTGTGTGCATGAGTAGTTGAGATGTTGAGGAAGTGTTGTGAGTACATGGAACTATATTTATGTTGCAATGTATGGAGATGTGTTGGAATAGTGTAATGTGTAGAGATGATGTCCTTGGCACTTGGTTTCCAAGTGCTTTTGAGAAAATTTGATAAATAGAGAAAATAGTGTTGTGAAAGTGTTCAAAATGTGCTTCATGATGTGCTCCACGTTTCTTTTGTGTTGATACTATACCTATGTAGATATTATATGTTGTTGAAGGATGTTAGAGGTTTCTATACTCAAAATTTGGGCTTCTAGATCATTTTACAGAGGGGCAGGTGCAAAATGTTGGGGGGCCAAATTATGTCAATTTTTTTTAAAAAAAATTGAAAGGCTATAACACAAGTGCATTATAACGTGCTCATGTTATGGCTTGGAGTGACCGAGCCTAAGGTTCAGTCACATCGATCCTATAACATGCTCGCATTATAGCTTATTAAAACAAAAAACAAAAAAACAAATCCATTTCATTTGATTTTCATTTGGTTTGCCCGTGGCTAGCAAACCCTTCTATTGTGCACTCATATTTTGGAAGCATAAAAATTTCAATTTCTATACCGATGAAAGTATCCCCTAGTATCTTTGTGATACGTAAAGTCCCTTAGATCTTTCTAAGGGTTGGGAGGCCTCTTAATTGAGTGAATCACCGCATGTATACACACCACTTTATCCCAAAATACTATCATTAAGTACCTTGTTTGTAGTGGCCAACCAAGTTTACTTCCAAAGCGTATTTTAAGGTAGTGCATTGGAATAACACCATTCCAAGAAGTTACTTACCATGTTCAATTTTTGGTTGAGGTAATAAAGCAAATGGGGAAGGGACTCTTTTGCTTGGCATGCCAAGATGATACATTTCCTTGCCATAGCCTATTTGTCCATTCCATCTTCACGGATTAATCATCTCTTATGGGGATGGTTGGTAAGCCTACCAAGAAATACATACCCACTTGAGCTAGGATTGTATTGCTTTTGAGTCAGTTTTAACACATTTCTTGGCTCCAAAACATTGAAACAAACATTGAACAAATCATAAAATTTCAAACCCTTTGAAAAGAGTGAATACCTTTGAAGAGTCCAATAATAATGCTTATCCCTAAGGATCTCATCTTTAGAGGCCTCTAAATATTTGAACTCATATCTCAATTCACAATCTTCAAAGTCAATTTAGGGAAACTATTCCCTTGGCTTCTTGATTTTCACATAATGGACCTTGTGGAATGAAAGGTTGCTTGGAAATAGACATTTAGTTTAAAACTTACGAAATACAAGTGGATGTGGTAAAAAAACATAAAAAAAAGAGAAATTAATTAATCAAGATAAACTCACAATTGAACCCCAGTACACATGTCCTTTTCTTAATGATTTCTTGTAAGACCAAGCTCCTTAAGCAAAGATCCACATTTCCTTTTTTCTTTAAAAGAGACATCATAGTACAAGGTTTATCAAGAAAATAATATTGAAGATCTAGTGCAACAAGGACATCTTGGTAAGAAATTTTTATACACGCCTTCTAATAGAAAAACTAGATATGTATGTCTAATATGAGCCTCTCATTTAAAGCATTGATCTTTTGGGTTTAAGTTACTCATAGAGTAAAGAATTTTATTCAACACCTTGGTCTTGAAAATGAAGTCCTTTTAGGTTCATTTAGGATCAAAATAACACTTCATCCATCCCCAAAACATCTATCAAAATTTCATTCCACAAACAACTTTCTAGAACTTTGGAAATATCATTATGCTAGACTTTTGGAAAATCATTTAGACCAAATCAAAATCACCTTTTTTAGTTAGGTGTGTGGGAATGAATCCTCTCTCACACATTTAGTTAAATTAGCACCCCGTTTTGGAAAATTTCAACCTAATATCACATATACATCTTAGGGATTACAAGTTCATCCTCCAAATCAAAACAATCAAAATCAAATCAAATCCTAAAGTCTAGTATTGATCCAAAGTTCTTAAAAAGTTAAAACATCCATATCACCTACCCCTTCATATTTCATATCACCTTGATCCTAAAACACACCTTAGAGTTTCTTTTTTGTACCTAAGATTAGATTAACCTAAAAATTTGATCTCAAATTTTATGGTCCAAACAAGATCACAACACAAGAGGAGCATGGAACAAAAAAAGGAAACATCAACCACGAGTGATTTGAGCCAAGCTGAATTCGATCCAAGAGCCCCTACCAATACTCTACCAAATCCACCTCCACAATCAAATGACTCAAGAAGAAGGGTGTCAAGTGGAGGATTTCGCAAATAATTAGAAAGAGATATCCCATGATGAGTTGGTTGAATTGGTACAAAATCCAAATACTCACAGACTTGTCAACACGGTCATGAAACTAAATCCCACCCAATACATGTTGGAATTGGAAAAAGAAGGAGCTAAAATCCCTTCCAATTTTGACATAAGCACCATTGTTGAACAACCTTTAGGTAACATCCCCCAAACATCATTCATACCCTCATTTCTGAGCATATTCCAACCAATTTTCCAACCGTCATCATCACACGCACCAAGACAACCTATGACCACCAAAGGGAGCTCATTACTTCAATCCCTTCAAGGGAATCCACTTGTTAACAATCAAAAATTTGAGGCCAACACAGTCTTAGGTATGCCAAACATTTTCCCACAAGACCCTAAGAAAATGTATGTGCCACTTGTTTTCCATGATACAGACAATTCATCCAATTTCTGCACAACACCAACATATACCCAAGATACACATGACTCTCTTCCTAATGTTACACAAGGACAAATGAATCTATTTGGACAGATGGGTACCTTTGATGCTTCATATTCATTCCTATATGGAAAAATATCACAATCATATCCACTAGCTCCCTTCATCACCCCATCACCTACACTAATCCAAGGGTTAAAACAAATTGCTTCATCAAGTACCTTTCCTCCCAATCAAGCAAATCAACTCAATCCACCCAACAACACAAATAAAAAAATCATACCACCTCCAAGCATGCCACTAATATCACAACACCAAGTGGCCTCATATCAAATATCCAAACCATTGATCCCATCATCAACAATACCACCTCCACCCCAAAATTAAATGTCACAAGCATTAAATACATCAACCACTCAACTTATCGTCATATAACCAACACCCCAACAAACACCACAATAACCCCTCAAAATATCCTCTCACACCATTCCACAAAATCCACCACCTCCACTTCAAAATTCCAACACAACAAATCAGTATAGCATCACATTGCAAGCAACACAACAAGCATACCAAAAGGAATTGCAACAATTTCAAACGTAACGAGCACAACAAGCAGCCCAAGCATAAAATTAGGCACAAGTGCAAGATCAACACAAACACAAGTGCAGGAATAAGCGCAAGCACAAGACTTTCTATAACAACAACAATTTCAAGCTTCCTATCTAATGCGACTCTTCCCTTGGAGCTTGGCTATTCCCGCCATTGAATGGTTCACCCGCTTACCTCTTGGAATCAAAAATTTCCAAGAAGTTGTAGACCTATTTATAGAAAACTATTCATTTAATATAGACATCATGGATTTAAGCTTGCAGGAGCTATTTGGCCTTAAGCAAGCTAGGGGAGAGACATTTATGGCCTTCTTACAATGATGGAGGTCTAGAGCCAGCAAGAGAAAATGGTCCATGCTAAAGGAGAAAAAAATTGTGAATATCATTTCCAACCTTGAGGGAGAGTTGTTCTTCCAACTAAAAATGCAATGCATCATGACGTATGCAATTAATCCCTAAAGCTCTCAACATTAAGAGATCCCTTATGGCACAAAGGCATGCACCCACATATAGGGATAACAAACCACCAATGATCTATAATGACAAACCTCACACTTGGGCCAAAGAAAAAAAGTTACTAACAATGGTATTGTCAATGCCAAAGTAGTTATTAGTGCTCTGAGACAAAACATGCGTCAACAAACATACCTATAAAACAACACTCGTCAACCATAAATAAACATGCAACAACCCATCTATCAAAACACACTGCAAACAAACACACCCCAACAACAAAACAAACAAGCAGTCAATAATGTAAATGCTCAAAGAGGTTCACCTCCAAGAAATAATTAACCACTAAAACGAAAGTATACACCATTGGGGGAACCCATTGAGTCTTTCCTGCAATAGTTAGTGCAAGCCAACCTCGTCACACTCCCTATTTATGAAAATTACCAAGATCATCAGGTTATACTATCCTGGTCTAACGAGAAGCACCTTTGTGATTTTCACAAGATCAAGGGAAACACAACAACTAGTTGCATGAGGCTCAAAAATCTTATCCAGGACCTCATCAAGGACAAGACTATAATCATCGACCGACTAGCAGGAAGCTAAGATCTCAAGATATACATGAATCCAATGCCAAATCAAAACAAAGGGAATAAAAATGGAAAAGGAAAGAACTACACCAATGTAAACCATGTCTATGACCACATTGTAGCATAATTGGATGAGTTCGTAATGGTCATCAACATCAAAGGGCCTAGTGCAGAGTGTGGAGTCACCACACATAGTGGCAAGATCTCTATCCAAGGACCATCTCCACCACCTAGGGCACCACCTTCCAATTCAAAATCTAACCCTAGTGGCTATAGCATCTTGGAACAACTGAAGAAGACCCCTGCCCAAATCTCCATCATGGAGTTAAAATATCACTTGCACACAGAGATATTCTAGAGAAGGCCTTGTCTACATCCTTTGTTCCAATGAACATTGATGCAAACCAATTTCAAGCTATGGTCGAACACATCACTACACCACATATTCCTATATTTTCTGAGCATGACCTCCCAACACAATCATCACATAACCGCTTGCTCCATCTTGAGGTCTTGGTCCATAAGAACAAAGTCAAAAGAGTCTTAGTGGATGGGGGTGCAAGATTAAATATTTGCACCTTGCAACTAATAAAGAATCTAGGGTTCTTAGAGGATGTCATTGAGAAAGGGAAAGGTATCACCATCATGGCCTATGACGATCAAGAATGGGTGTCCCAGGGCACCATCCAACTCCCCATTCAAGTAGGGATGACCATCATGGAAACCACCTGCCAGGTCCTTGACCTTGATATTCCATATATTATTCTCGTAGGGTGTCCATGGATCCATGGGATGCAAGCCATCACATATACTTTTCATCAATGTGTGAAATTCCCATATCAAAATCAAGAAGTTACGATCCATGGCGACCCTGAACCCTTCTATTACTATAAGAATCTAGAAGCCAAATATTACAAAATCCCACAAGTGCCTAAGAATGATGAAGGACCATCCTCCTCCTCATCCTTTGTCGACCCATCCACTTTGGCCTCCACTTTTGATACAAATACACCCATCATCTAGAACATCTCAGATATCAAAGTTGTAATCAAATAAAATGGTTGTGGGGACTATAACTTGTAGAATGGTGAATATGTGTTGGGAGAGTTACCCCAATATCCTAAATCTCATGGAATACCACAACCTAGTGATGGTGCATCCCAAACATTCACAACATCTCCCACCACTTCCAAAAATGAGGGGATTTGAGCAAAGAGGTTGTAGATGAAGAAGATATATCATGCCTCCTATATCAAAATAACATACCTGCACCCATTCTTCCAATGGAGGAGGACAACAAAGGTCTATAACTAATGTTTGGATGGGGCTATAACAAGAATGAAAAGCTATGGAAAAATGACAACGAATTATTAGAACCCCTTATTCCTGAGAAGCGCTCAAAGAATCTTGGCCTTGGGTGTACTATTAAGGTGAAAATTCTTGGCAAGTGTACTCCTAGTAAGATAGTCAAAGCTTCCCTGTCAGTACCCATATCACTTAGTAGTCCCTTTGAAGATCCTATCTCCGACCTACCTATGCTATTTGAGGATTCCTCTCTTTTCATGATAACCACCATGTCATTTGAGTCAAGTAACCAAGTCACTGAGGTAAAACTCATCTACCCCAAACTCATTGACTATGACCAATGAGGACCACCAATCTTGGATTCATTCAAAAATGATGAGGCTCTCTTGAAATTCATGGGTCTAAGGGACAACATACCATATGGAGATCACAAAGGAGGGTTTGACATCGAGTTGGATACACATTTATACTAATGGGAAATGATTAAATATCTTAGTCACAAAATTGAAAATCTAAGAGTAACATCTTGATCCTTAAGTGAAAACCATAATGTGGCACTTTCTGATCGCAAAATAGTAAAAAAAAGGATGTCCAATAGTGAAAAACTATTCGAGGTGCCAAAGGATGAGGGATTCAATCTTACCCTTAGTGTTATTCATCAAGATAAATCAACAGTCCTAGCAAAGAAGTGAAACCTAGTGAATGTAGGAACCGAAGAGGCACCACAAACCACCTTCTATGCAAAGTCACTTTTGACTGAGGAGCAATAAAATATAGCACCATTTCTGAAAGAAAGGAAGGTGGACTTTGCATGGACATACGCTAACATGCCAGGCCTTGATCCTGAAGTGGTGGTCCATCATCTAGCAATGTATCCTAAGGAAAAACTTGTGAGAAAAAAATTGAGAAAGATGCATCTGCAAATTGCCTTATTGGTCAAACTAGATATACATAAACTTCTTCACATAGGATTCATTTGACTCATCAATTATCTAGAATGGGTTTCCAGCCTTATCCCAGTTTCCAAGTACACTGGGGGCATAAGAATCTACACCAATTTTAGAGACCTGAATAAGGCATCTCTTAAGGATGATTTCCTCCTCCCCAACATACATATGATTGTGGATTTGACTATGGGGCATGAAATTTTATCATTAATGGATGGATTTTCAGGATACAACTAAATCATTATTACAAAGGAAAACCAACATAAAACAACCTTCACATGTCCATGGGGCACCTACTGTTGGAATATGATGCCATTTGGGATAAAGAACATTGGAGCTACATATCAAAGAGCTATTACCTTGATCTTTCATGACATGATCCACAAGATTTTAGAGGACTATGTGGATGACATATTAGCCAAATCAAGGAAACATCAAGACCATATATCAACATTGGCCCCAATATTAGATAGGCTCAAAGAGTATAAAGTACAACTAAATCCCACGAAATGTGTCTTTGGTGTAACTTTAGGAAAGCTATTGGGATATGTTGTGTCAATGAGAGGAATTGAGATAGATCCAAAAAAATTCAAGGTAATTATTGACATGGAGGCACCACAGACACTAAAATAGCTATGAGGCTTGCAAGGAAGGCTCCAATCCATCCAAAGATTCATAGGACAACTCACAAATAAAACTATCCCCTATTCCCACTTGTTGCACAAGGGGATAACCTACAAGTGGGATGAGAAATGAGATAAGGAATTTAACAAAATAAAATAATATTTATTAACACCATCTGTCCTCATGCCACTAATCCTGAACAAACTGTTGATCCTCTACATTTCAGCTACAACAAAAACCCTTGGTGCTCTTTTGGCTCAACATGATGAAACAAGGAAAGAGGGCCATCTACTACATCAGTCAAACCTTAGTAGGACATGAGCTAAAGTAAAATTTCATTGAGAAGGCATGTCTCACAATTGTGTTTGCATCACAAAAATTTAGGCACTATATGTCGACCCATCAAATTAAGCTCATTGCCAAGATCAATCCCCTCAAGTATCTCTTATCCAAGGAAAATATCACAGGATGAATGGACAAGTGGGTAATGAACTTGAAAAATTATGACATTGAATATCTAGAATGGAAAGCCATCAAAGGATAAGTAATTGCAGATCAATTGGATGATGCTCCCATATATCTAGAGAACCCACTAGTATCAGATTTTCCAGACGAGTCAATCTTCCTGCTGAATGCAGCAGACCATTGGAAAGTGTACTTTGATGGTTCCTACACATAGCATGGGTCATGAGTGGGTATCCTTTTCATCACCCCACAAGAGGATTGTATCCCAAAGTCATATTGTTTGTCCTTCCCCTATACCAATAACATTGCAAAATATGAGGCTTTTTTCATAGGACTTCGAATAGCAGTATAATGGAAGATCTTGGCACTGAAAGTCTATGGATATTCACAATTGATTATCAATCAAGTCAATGATGAATATCAAACCAAGGATGAAAATATCACCCCATACAAAAAGCTGGTAGAGCATCTCAAGGATTTCTTCATCGAAATAATATTTTAGCAGATACCAAGAGTGAATAACAAAGCAACAAATGTTATGGCGATGATTGGATCATTGCTGGATATCCTGAAAATGTCCATAAACATGAATTCCTAGTTGAGTAGCTTCCCATACTAGCTTTCAAGGTACCATAATTTGAGCTTGTGTGTGAAATCATTGGTCCCGATGATCCTTGGTACCATGAAATATTTACCTACTTAAAAAGAGAAATCCTCCTCGATGGCATCACCCCAAACCTCAAAAATACCTTTGTTAAAAACCCATCCTACTTCGTCATCCTAGGATAAAACCTTTACCGTAGGAGTATTAAGGGGTCATTATTATGATGCCTTAACCCCGAGGAAGCTTTGACTACCTTAACAGAGGTACACAATGGCATTTGTGGTTCATACACAAGTGGTATGACCTTATCCAAGAAATTGCTAAGGACGAGGTATTATTGGCCTACTATGGAGAGAGAAGCTCATGACTATGTCTGGAAATGTATGTAATTCCAACAGCATGGGGACCTCATCCATGCACTAGCTCAAGAGCTTCAACCAATTATAACAGCTTGTCCTTTTTAATAGTGGGGACTCGACCTCATAGGGAAAATAATACCTAACTCATCCAATGGACACAAGTTCATCATTGTCGCCACAGAGTACTTCACAAAGTGGGTAGAGGCCATCCCTATGACCTATATCATGGGAAAGCATATCTCTAAATTCATCCTGAATTACTTCATCTACCGCTATGGTGTTCTCCAAGCCCTTATCTTAGATAATGGAACACCTTTCAAAAATCAGGATGTTCATGAGCTATGCCAAAGATTTAACATCCAACATCGGTTCTCCACCCATTATTATCCCCAGGGTAATAGCCAAGCTGAGGCTTCTAATAAAACTATTCTAAAAATCCTACAGAAAATGATCAATAAAGCTAACCAGGACTGGCATCTGCAGTTAAATCCCTCCCTATCGGCCTACCGAACCAACATCCACACACCTACAGGTGCAACCCCTTTCTCCTTGGTCTACGGATCAAAATCCATCCTGCCTATTGAGGTTGAGCTCCCATCCTTGAGAATATCCTTGTAGAATCTTATTATTGATGAAGAATATAGGGTGACATGGTTGAATGAGTTGGAGTTGTTGGATGAATGTTGCTTAGTTGTGTTAAATCACCTACAGGTTTATCAAAACCATCTAAAGATGAGATATAAAAAAGAATCAAGATTCGATCTTTCTGAGTCAGAGAGCTCGTGATAAAGGAAAATTAGAAGAATGCACCAAATCCAGATAGCAAAGGTAAGTTTGAACCCAATTGGTTGGTAGTCTTCATCATCATAACAAGTTACAAATCAGGAGTCTATCAATTGTCCACACCAAAAGGTGAACCCTTGTAGGAGCCCATCAATAGATCCCATCTGAAAAGGTTTTATGCCTAAGCTCACAAGGTATAAATCCAAAATACAAAAAAAATCCAAAAATCCAAAAATCCAAAAAAATCATAAAAAGGATTGAAAACAGTAAAGAAAAAAAATCATCCTCTAGTAAAAACCACTTCGGTGGTACTTTGGAAAAGTACCTTGGTGAAAACTTGGCAATCAGGTGCCTTGTGTAAATAAGCACTTTCTATCCACCAACAATGCTTTGGATTGTTTTGCATCACCTTACATCACATTTATCCTTCACCCATCACCCATCCACATCCACATCATAGCTTGATCTTGCATCAGTATCATGTTCTGTGTTAGTACTACTTGGCACATTCCTAAGGTTAGTTTGTCCTATCTATATCGAGGTAGACTATTGCATCACGCTGGGGGAATTGGTTTATCCTTATGTCAAATCAGATTCATGTATATCCTAAAAATATTTGAAACATCAGAAAATCTAAAAAAAATCATTAAAAATTTAGAAAATCCCCAAAAAATCCAAAATATATCAAAATCTAAAAACAATTTGAAAACAAAAAATGTCAAAAACATAGTCACCATGTCAAACTATAAGGCTTCTACACACGTATAATGTAGGAAAGGATATTATTTGATCAACCCCTCAGGCCCTTAGGATAGGTCCTTTAGGTGTTCATCACAATAAACTGGCAGTCCAATTATTCATATCTCATCAATAAACGAGTCTATGTCAGTTGAACTATGAGGTCTTTGTGTGTATAATGTAGGAAAAGATAATATTTGATCAACCCCCAAGACCCCTAGGATAGTCTTTTAGGTTAGGTTCTTGATCAAAATCTTAGAAAAAACAAAAACATTGGAAATTTTGAAAATCAAAACATTTGTAAAACAACTCAAAAATCCCAAAATAGCCTCAAAACATTTCAAAATACCAAAAACATTCAAATATTCTGGAAAACAAAAAATCATCCATCCTATTTCACTTTCACTCGCAATAAACATCCACTTACAATAAATTGATTGTCATCTTCAAACTTTGGTAATACACGTAGAAACAAGTATAACAAACTCATAAAGTGTAAACCCAAACGTAAGGGTCTTAAGTCTAGCACTAGTACAAAAACAACAATATATGACTAAATAAACTACTAAAAGTTGCATATAAATGACTAATTTTAGTCACGTGACCATTAGTAGTTTATTGCCGGTCATTTATAACATGACCAAATTTATGACTAAACTATTTTAGTCATTTATCTAGTCATTGATTTGGTCATTGATTTGGTCATTGATTTAGTCATTAATTTAGTCATTCATTGTTGTTAACTGGTCATTTATTTAGTCATGGTAGTGATTTATTTAGTCATATATTTAGTCATTGATTGTTGTTAATTGGTCAATTATTTAGTCATGGTACTCATTTATTTAGTCATGGTTTAGTCATTTATTTACTCATGTTAATCATTTATTTAGTCATTTATGAACTAATGTTTTCAGATATGTATGTAAACTCTTATGTTTGGAGAATGTTGTTACAATAACTAGTCTATGAAATTGCAAACCAAGGGAAAATTATGTTGTAAGATATAAAACTTTAAAGCTCTTATATTATTAAAACTTCAACAAATTTGGGATTGAAACAACATTGGAAGAAAAATATCTATATATTCAAATTGTATATAAATATGTTACAAAAAATTCTATATATAGAGTTTTGAATACAAAATCTTTTGCAGTATGCAAACTGTTGATTTATTATACTTTTAAAATTGAAAAAAACTAAAACTAAATGGTGTGAATGCATGTATTCAGTGATGCCACTGTTGCACATGAGATGGGCAGTAAATGCATCTAGTAAGGTACTAGTTTTGCATTTTCTCCTTGCTATGTACCTGTCCACAATCAAAAAATAAACATATTACTAGGTAGCATAAATAACGAATATCTTAAAAGCAAATACCCATAAGCATTAGAGTAAGTCTAATAAATAAAAATGTATAGAATTAATGATATTACAAAAAAAATGCATTTGCAAAAGAATTAATATCAGAGTAATATCTTAAATATTACTAGCTTATCAAAACAATATCTCCTTGCTCTATACTGTCCATAAACATATTACTAAATAACAGTAAACAATGAATATCTTAAATGCAAATACCTATAAGCATTAGAGTAAGTCTAATAAATAAAAATGCATATAATTAATGATATTGCAAAAGAAATGCATTTGCAAAAGAATAAATATCAAAGTAATATCTTAAATATATTACTAGCTTATTAAAGAGTCTAATAAATAAAAAATGCATAGAATTAGTGATATTGCAAAAGAAATAATCTCTACTTTTTCTATTTTGGATTCAATTATTGTATTATTCTTTAAATCAAATCACCACGATATTTAGAAAACTTAAATTTCATTCTAAGATTAAATTAAATTCTAATTTCTAATTTAACAATTACTAATATATAAAAGTAACTTTTTTTTTTAGTTTTTCTTTTCTAATGAAAAAGAAAAACTAAAAAGGAAAGGTTGCTTCAAAAAACTAAGCTAGTAATAAAATTATAATAAAATTATTTAAGAAAAACTAAAAAAATTATTAGAATGTCTCGTGATAACATAGGCCTTGAATTTGATGGTCTATTTGACCATTTTTTCAATTTTAGACCATATATTACAACTATAAAATTTATTAGACTGTATAGTTTGACTTGCTATATTTTTATTAAACCGTAAAAAAATATTATAAGCAAAATATAATATAGTATTTTAATTTATAATATATATCATTTTATAACTTTTATTATAAAAAGATAAATTAGTTTAGAATAAAATATAACTTTTTTGAATACTTTCTAATATGAATTTAGAAACTTTGACATTTTTATAATAGCTATCATTTTTTATATTAATATATGTGATTTATAATATTATTATAAAAATATATATTAATTTAGAATCTTTTCAAAATAGAATATAATTATTTTTAACTTTTAGAATATATTTAACAAGATTTGTTTTTAATATGAACTTAGAAACTTTTGTTAATTGTTAATTATAACCATATATTTTTATATTTATTACTAATAATTATCATTGTTTTCTGATTTTTCAAGATATTGCATTTATAAAAGATTTTATATAAAAATTTATAAATTAAACAATTTTTTTGACAGACATTTAAATGACCAAACTGTCATAAAAATTTCATATGACAGATAGGGGTGACCATCAAATTCTAGGCCTATTGATAACTAAAATTCTATTGTAATAAAATTATTTAAGAAAAACTAGAAACTTCAAAAAAACTTAAATGTATATTACGAAAGTTTCCACATGGAGCCATCATCTGCACAATATTTACAAAGCAAGTCTTTAATTTTTTTTTCTTAAAAACACAGAAAATGTTCAAAAGAAAAAGAAAGTTAGATTTTCCCCTAATCTTAACAGTGATGGGGTTATTACCTCTTTGGAAAAGAAGTTGTCAATATTCAAATCCAACCTAGGATTAAAGCTGGTAGTTTCATTGATCAAAACTATCATCATGTAATACAACCCAGAATTAGAAAAATATTTTACAAAAGATCAAATTCTATGAAAATGCCAAAAGTTGTGATATTAAGTGGAAAAAAGCTGAAACAAAGCCCTCTATTAAAATCAAGATTTCCAATAAATATAATAATTCTCTCAGTTATGAAGGTGCTCTCTAGGATATTTTTCATAGAGAGGATGTACAAAAATTAGAGGCTTATTTAAAGAAGCATTCAAAGGAATTCAGACACACTCTGGTTGCTCCTGTCCAATCTGTCATTCATCCCATTCACAATCAGACACTTTAATTGGATAAAGAGCATAAAAGAAAATTAAAGAAATAATTTCAAGGCATGCCATTTATATATGAACAGTATATTTTTGGTTCACAATGGAGTATTTTCTCTTTATAATATGTAAATTTCTGGAGTTTCCTTTGTGGAAACGTCAAGTATATAAAAGTTTGTTTTATTGAGTATTGGGTCTCTACCACATAGCCATGAGGAAGAGAAAATGAATAGAAAGAAAAATACCCAGAATTCTATGAAGGTCGTGGCCATTAGAACACATAAAACCCTCAAAATAATGAAAATAGTAAGTTGAGAGTGCAAAGTTTTTGTATTTTTTGTAGAAAGAAAGTAACCCATCAAGATTTGCGTAGGGAGATACAAGGGTTTTTATCATATGTCCTCTCCTGAGCTCGAATCGAACCTATTCTCATAGAAATTTAAGAGATAAGAATAATGAAACTTACACAAGATTGTTTTAAAGGAGACACCCTCCAAAGTCTTCAGAAATGAGCCTCAAAGATACTCTAATGGCAGTCAAACAAAGAGGAGAAACATCAACAAATGGTAAGAAAAGGAAATGCAACAGAAAAAAACTAGCCGTGGCCAAGTGATCTCGATAAAATGCTTCAAAATGGAGAATACTTTTCAGTTTCAAAACCAAAGACTTACCTTGTAGGATTTTTTCAAAAAAATCATCAAAAATAGTAGAATGAGTCACCATTCGACTCTCAAACCCTACTGAGGCATGGTGGTGCTCAATTTCTTCTCCAAAAATACAAGTGAAAAATGGAATGAGATTAGGGATCGATTTCTTTTTGATTTAGGGTTTTTTCATTACCCTAGGCCAAATGGTTGATTTTTCACATTGTATTAAAGAAAATAGGTGCCTTGTTACTCCTACAATTAATTTTTTTTACTTAACCACTATAATATTATATTGTCTAATTTTTATTTGTGGGACCAATTATTTAGTCATTTTTATTTGTGTGACTAATTATTTAGTCATCTTTATTTGTCTTTTGAAATGAAAGATAGCCCTCAAAATGCAATTGGATTGTTTCAATCATATTTTATTAGTGAAATTGACCACAATTGCTCTTTGATACATTTTGCATGCTAACACAACAGGAAAATCAATTTGGCTTCAAATCATAGTTAAAAACATCAATGATTCATTAACATAATGAGTAATAAAAGTTAAAGAATGTAAATGTTAAATTTTTTTATAAAATATGTTGAAGGCCTTAAGACTGCACCAAGAGGCAATGCCTTCCACACAAATAGATATTTTTGGTGCACTAAGCAACTTAGGCGGCCAAATGGCCCGCTTAGGTAGAGGTCCCATGATGGGGGCTCAAACTCTATGGATTATGATCAAATTTGAAAGAAAAAAGAATAGAGGAGTATTAGTCATTTATTTAGTCATTTTTATTTGTTTGACCAATTATTTAGTTGTGATTTTACCCGATGACCAAATTAGTCACTTATGATGATTAAATTAGTCATTTATTTGCCAAATTCTACTAGTGTTAGTCATGTGACTATAATTTTTAGTCACGTGACTAAAATTTTTAGTCACATGGTCATTAATTTCCCAAATTCCACTAGTGTAGGTCAATAAGTAAACAAGTTGGTTAACTTTTTATATCAATAGCCCATCATCTAGTTAGTTCTTAGCATCATTTGATAATCATGTCCTAGGATGCATCTTTCCTACAATGGACATCAAAATCAACAATCACCATAGTTTTAGTATTGGCTAGAGGTCTGAAGAACACTAGCTTGTTTGTTTACTTGATCTTTTCTTATGATTTATCTTATTTGCGCCCATTCCAATGACCTCTCGATGATGTCTATCAAAAATATTTAGAGAGAAAGGAGTGGGGAATTGATCATTATCTTTCGTCTATTGTGTTTGTTGGATATTCTTGTAATATAACCTTGGTGAATTCTTTCTTTGTTAGATGTGTATGGAGGGAGTTTTGGATAGCTTGTTGACTATTACATTGAAAGGTTTTACCTTTGTGTGTTTTGTTCTGAGGTGTTCAAAGAATTTAAAGTAAATCCTTGCAAGGTTTCGTATGTTGGGTGTGAACAAGGATAATCTTATCTATTTGTTGAGTCAAAGTCCATCACACTAGATATCACACCATCCTAGTTGTCTATATCTTGATGCATCATATCTATGTGTTTTATCAAACATAAGGAAAGTTTTGTTGTTTATGTCCCAATCCCTCAACAAGAAAAACATCATCATCATTCATTAACATATCTAATAAAGTCTCGACGAATCATGGACTTGTTGGACTTCTACATGTCTTCTCGAAATCAAGGGTTGATCCCTCTCATCATTCTATCTTCTATCCACACTAACAAGGTATCATGAAATTCAATAAAAAATATCAATAAATCCATCCTGCATACACAAAAACATCAGCATATACATATCTTTCATAATCATGGAATATCATCATAATAAGGAACATAATCCATGCATTACATCATCATTAAGTTGTTTAGGATAATATAGATTTGTTCTAAGCATCTTAATCCATCTCATTTGCATTGCATCATCATATATTCATAATATAGATCTGTTGGTCTAAACATCTCATAACATAATTATTCATTACATTCATAACATGAACATATGCATAAAAAATGCATCCATACATACATCTTGCATCATCATGGTCTGTCACATAGAAAAGATATTGAAAATGAAAGTACAACATTCATCACATTTGCATACATATCATCCATCCATAACATCACATACATCGCATCATGAATCATAAACATCATAACATAATCATAAATAACAAGTGCATACATCCATAAGCATATCATATGCATCCATACATCCATATATCATAAAATAAAGAAACATCACATCATATAATGCCACATTAGAGCCATCTCATATATATATATATATATATATATATATATCAAAAAATCAAAGTCATGGTACAAATCAAGATCAATGTGTAATATCATCAAAAATAATATACAAGAAGCTAATCAAAACTTAGCCAATGAATGCATATACATAAATAATCAAGTTGTACATCCAAAAAGTGTCTATCATGTGGGCATGCTATCCTTAGCTCTCTTGCTCATCCTAGTATGAACTCGATGGCTACCTACTAAATGTAGGGCCTCCCTGAGACCCACCCGGTGCTGCCTTGCTCATATGGGAAAAATCAAGTTGTCGCCGCTCCTATGGACACTCTCTATAATAGGACATCTTGTAGTAGCCTACCTCTTGCATGGATCACCCATACATATGTGTTGGGACCATGGCATGTCCCTGTGCTTGTTGCACTGCAACCTCTAGCTGCTCCCAACACCCTATCTCCTATGCCAATACCAAATCATAATCATTTTATAACTGACGCTCATGGTCAATCTCATCCCTAGCAGTTTGTAGCTACTACCTATCCTGGTGCATCTCCTAAGTGACTACCTATAACTATGTTGTGGCCTATTGTAGCTGGGTGGTTAGTTGTTGAACCTATTTTGTCAACGCTACTATCTAAGGATCCCACATATTGGGACCTAGCGGTGGACCCTGTGGTGGCTGCTGTGGAAATCTATGATCTACTGACTACACCAACAGGACCTCTTGATCCTTCCTTTTCTCCTATATTTGACCATCCTATCCATCATGTTGACAATGTGGGGGAGGCTACTATTGGCCCAACCGAGGACCTCTCTGTCATCCTCTAACTGTTGTTGCAACAACTAGCTCTATCATCCCAATAGGAGTATGAGCCTACCAATATGCATCGTAAGCCTGTGTGGTCCAGACATCCTATGGCCTATCAAAGTAGACCCATGACTGTGCAACCAAATACCTACACTCATCTATGGAAACCTAGGGGGATCCTCTATCTCTAGACAGTCTCTCGAGATCTCCTCACAAATACTGTTGTGTAACCCTACTGAGGTGCATCCTGCACCTCTCCGAATTGGTGAGCTACCCTATTTGGGAGGTAGTGCTCAATCATCAAGTGCTCATTTCCTTGCATGTACCTCATCTATTGGTAATAGAAAATTTTCTCGTCATTGTCTATCCACCGGCAAGCATGTATCCAAGGTCTCCATCAGAAGACTATCATCTCGTCGATAACCTGCCTCTAGTGTGGGATACCTGTGATGCCTGTGTACTTAAGAGTAGTCATAGACCTATATCTATACACTGTGGGCTCATCTCCATCTATGTCCATAAGTGTAATGGTTGGCCATAAAACTACAATGTGCTCATAGGCCCATATATGAAGTAAAGTGACCTTGGCCCCCAATACTGCATGCACCAAAATATACTACCTAGTGCATATCATCGTACAACAATGCTAGAACAACTGGGCGCTAGGCGTAGACAGTCACTCCTCCATCATCTATGCCCAAATGATACCCCATCCAACACTGCATCCTTAGGCTCACCTGTCAAGTACCTGGACCCCTAAGATTAGTGCACCAACGAATAATGTCAAATCTAGGGCAATCCCCTCGTAAGGGTGCAAGCCAATCTAGCCACTATCAATGTCGTACTAATCTACCTCAAGCACCTCAAAGATTGGATCATCTCCAACCTCTACATCATACACTATTCGCTCATCGTGAATGGGGATCCACAAGATCTACCATACATCCTCAGGAGTAATGGTAGCATTTGCAATTGGTAAATGAAAGGATGAAGTCTCGCTCCAACATCACTCAACTAGAGTTGTCATCATGGTCAAATGGGTACAAATGACTAGCATTTGTAAGGCCAGACTTCATGAGCATCAATTATAACTCTTTTGATTGTTTTCCAATTTCACTATCACTAGATGGTGGATGCAATATGATAAGATATGCAATATCATAAGATATACAATCTTTACTTGTTATGAACTCTATGAAATGTGTTGCATAAAGTATTCTAGGTGTCTTATGTATTTCATGTTGCCTCGGCTATAGTTATGATGTTTTTCTATTAATTTTAAGTGAATGGAAAATTAAGTTTAGATTGGGAGGAATCAGGAGGGTCGAAACAAGTTTAACATAGTAAGGAATACATTTATGCAAGGTGTTGACAAATGGATGGAAAAGAAAAGATATGGATTCACTTGACTACTTCACCCTACCCAAATTTAATGGTTATGATATTGGTCTCGGTGTATTTGATTTATGAGTATAAGGTATATAATAGAATTCCATCCTATTAGTTTTTATTGATATATATTCTCTAATTTTTAGTATTACTAGTTTATGTAAATGTTATTCGATTATAGAATACGGGATTAGTAGTATGATGGTTTTGAATAAGTGTTGATTATCATTTGATTTTGAATATGAAATGCTATAATGATTGAATAGATAATTCACTCATGTTTACCCTTAGAAGATATTCTAAGAGATTAGAATACCACTCAAATTTTTATCATTTATACTAACATATTGTTTTTGATTTTTCCTAATAAATTTATGAGCTTGATATCTAACTTGTGTATATGTGTAGTTAGACTTATTCTATTATCATTATAAATGAAGATAAAACCGTGCCATTCAACAACACAAATGAAAAGTTATTATTGAAATTTGATGATACCAAAGAATTAATGCTTAATATCATCAATAGTCCTTTTCAATTTACAATTTTATTTTACTCTTATTATGATATGTGTTATGATTCTCATTAATGCGGTGCTCTTTAATTATTAGATTATGTTTCAAGTAAAAGTGTACGATAGGTTTTCCAAGAGTTTACAATCTTGTTTAAGATAATGATAATAATAGTTATCTTTGGCCTTATAGGGAAAAAGTATGAGTTTTATCTCTTCATGTAAACAATGTTAGGGAAGGAAATTTTGATTAAAAAAAAAATCACCTTGTACAACTCATTTGAAAATCAAGAGGGAATTAAGAAAAAAACTGTAAGTGCTATATGCATCACTCATAGTTTTATCTTTCACTGATTTTGTGAGAAGGCACAAAAGATCTTGCCCCTTACTTTTAGTTTGAGAGATTTTTATCTTTTATTTTTTCTCTTAAAACCAATTTTTATGGAAGAGCCCAAGGGTCCAAAATAGGAAATCAAGGAAAAAGCTAGTTTTGATCAAGAAGAAAGTGGGTTAGTTTATGGAAAAAAGGGAGTCAAGCATCTATATATGATAGTCTGTGTCAAATGGAAAGGGGGGGATCTCATGCTCGACAGTAGTGTATCTACATTCCAAGGGTAGCTATAGATCTAGCTCAGCTACATTTTGAACAAGGGCATTCCTAACTAAGAGAGAGAATTAGAAAGACGTGAGAAGGCTGGAAATTCTTTAACGTGATCAAACATTGAGACTGAAAATTAGAAAGACACTCTATGGCTGGAAGAGGAGATTGTAGTTTTGTGATCGGTCTAAGACTAGAGGTAAAAAGGTTGGCGTGGTGATCTGGGCACTCATTTTCTCTGTCTGATCTCTAAACCCTTTATTAAGTTTGGCGCTATCAGGTAGGACCTCATGTCCATTATTTTTTTAAAGAATAAATACATATGTTATTTGTGGTGTTGGACTAAGCATTTTAAATTCCATATGCCTGTAATCCTTTAATTCTTCTATGGAATGAGTTCATAATTTTTCTATAATTAATCTACTTACTTGTAATATAATTTAACTAGGCTTCATTCCTTTATCTCTCTCTGATTTTACAGTTTATTTTCTTAGCTACTTATACAGAATAGGTGCAGGCCTGTAAATGTATATTGAAAAAAGATCCACGTTTGAGGTTGCACCAAACTATCATGTTAATATTCTCAATCTGCAACTATGAGTAAAAAAAAAAAGAGAAAAAAGATTACATTTTGTGATCCTTCAATCTTCTGAACTTCTAAGCAGTTGAATGATCTCAGCCCTTAGTTATTTTACCACTTTAAATGCTTCTCTGTTTTGTTTCAAATTTTCTTGCCATTTTTACCTTGAAGTGAATGTTAAACTTGTGATAGATATATTCAAACTGTACCCAACATGGAGTATTTGATCGATTTGAATAAAGACCAGGAAATTTCTTAAACTGATTCAGGAAACCAAAAATAGTAACTTATGTGATTTAGTTCTTTTAGCTTTAATGTTGTTAAAAAAAAATTGGGAATAACTTGCCTTATCACTTGTGGATCTATTACTTCTCATTTATTGAATTATCTTCGAGCCTATTCTAAACTTCTAGTAAGTTTGAAGTAATTCTAGGAAATTTGTTTCATGAGACTTTCCTTGCTCTTTTCATATTTTCAATAAGAAGCATTCACAATATCTAGATGTAAATTAAGATGAATTTCAAGCTAAAATATCTCATCGCATGACAACTAACAGTAGAAGTTATTCTTTGTTGAGCTGCACACATTCTATTTTGTTGTAGTTGAGCTTTATTCTTTGCATTACTTCCCAAGCAGCATATATGCATTTATATTTCATCATTTTCAGATTTTCTTTATAGTGATAGTCAAAGGACATGTGCATGTCTCCCAATTTAAATTAAAATCTCAAACAAATTACATGCTTACATATGGGTGGTTAAGTTTATTGTATGAGTCAGTTTTTATTGAAAGTCTCTAAGCCTTTTCAACAAATTTATTTTTATTATTATTTTCATGCTATGATCATGGCATCCCATGAGATTGTGCTTTACAGAGACATCAAGTCTGGAGTTGTATGGCTGTTTAGGCTTCTACATTATGCATGCATTGTTTAAATCCATGTCCATTCTAATCATAATAAAAATATATAGCTCATAGGCATAGATCTGTTGCTTAATAGTTTTGCATTAATTAAATTGGTAGGAAATAAAAAAAAATCATATTTGTTGTTGTTAGTATCCAGTGAAAGTTATTTTCAAAGATTGCATTAGGTATAAGTATTTATTTCTATTGTCCATCTCTTATTATAAAGTCTTTTGTGTATAGTTTAATTGGATATAGTTTATAAAATCTTGTACATTGAAATGAATTAAGATAATTTTACTGTTAACTATTGTTTATGGGTAGCCTAGTGAGTTGAGTTGCAGAAAAAACTGCTCCCACATATTTGATATTTATGCTACACAATTTAAGGGTTTTAATTCTTGGTTTTTCCCCTTTCCAGATCATATTAAAGTTTTATATTTGGTGTAGTATTGTGTAAGTTATCACTATTCTAGTATCTTCTATTTTTCTATGATCAACAATTTGAAAGTTGTTATGATCAATTTATTATTAATTTTTATTTCTTAACTAGAACCGCTTCAACTATTAAGATAGTAGATTTTTATAGCATTATAGTGATTGTGTGCTCTTAATTATTGTTTATGTTTTCTATATAATCTATGTCTGCCTATACCATTATTCTCAGATGAAATTTCCTAGAGAGTTGATGTATCTAATTCCTTTTGTTGGTCAATCAATTATGAGTTTGAGAAAATTCAAGTTCAAAGCATTGAACTAGGATTCCTCTGTGTTGTACATATGTAGGCAAGGCCATCCGAGATGAGCCCCCGAGGAATTTGGCCTGGCCCCTTAGGTTCCCCTGTATTTTCTTGAAAGCTTACTTTGAGAGTTGGTCTTGTGTTGATACTTGATCATTTTTTTGGTATTTGTGTTATGTCCTTAGCTATAATTTGGCATTTAAGTTTTGGGCATTACAACATCTGTGCAACAAACCCAAAAATGATGGCTCCTAGAAAATACAACGCCACATCAGTCAAATCCCATACTCGACTCAGTATTCGACACCGATGCTCCTTCCAATGGAGCGAGTGAGGAACCTCCAGCACTCAAAATGTGCACCATGTCAAAATTTTATGAAAAATGACGAAAAACCCTAAAATCATTTGAAATCCTCATAAAGAAAACGTGAGTTGATATTTGGAAAGGTGGCACTCTCCTTTTTAGCAAAAGTGATGCCAAAATAAATAGCGGCACTATTCTTCAAAGGTGGGTTGACATTTGAGGGCGGTGCCAAACCATTTAGACTCGTGAGACACTCTACTACATAGGCGAGTTAGCTTTTTTAAGCGGCACTTCCCCTATTCTAAACTATGTGACACCACTACAAAGGTAGCAGTAGTCTTTGAATCAACACAATAGGTGTCTCGCTTGAAAGAGGGGAAAAATGTAGACACTTAAATAGTCCTGATCGGTATTACACATCTGAATCTAATTACTAACATCGTTTCTTTCTAAATCATTTTTTAATTAAGTAATCTATATTGTTTAGTTAAATTCATAAATTTTCACTATTAATCAAATAATTAAATTTATTGGATTAATTCATCCTATGTTTACTAATGTTCATCCCATTTAATTAAATAAATCAAATTATTTAATTAAAACCATAAAGTCCTCTCATTTGATTAAATAAATCAAATTATTTAAAACAAATATCACAAACCCCTAATCCACTTAAGTTGATTAATTCTGAATTAATTAACTTTAATTAACATCCTAATCCTCATTACCCATTTCTCTAGCTTTTAACCCCACCAAGGTTAAATAAACCTATGATCAACTAACCAACTTGCACATGAAAATCATTTCTTTTAATTAACTGATTAGCCTATTTTCCTCACAAATACATATTCTTTGGAATATTCCCCTCAACTACCCATCAAATTTCCCTCCAAAGGCCTTAAAAGACTCTTACAAAAGTCTTAAATCCCTCTTATAAGGGCATTCAATTCCCCTTACATACCATCTTGTCCCTCTTACATCTTAACCATATTCATTCAATTCTCTTAAATTCTCTTACAAATCCACCTATATCCCTTAACTCTTCACATCTTTCAAAATGTGCTCCACACACATCCCCATGGCTTTCAATAGCCTTGTGACAAGTTTCACATTGCTATTGGTCCCCATTTATTCCCACATCCACCAATTTCATCCATTCTTCAACCCTTCTCTCCTATAAGTAGAGGCTTTCTCTATTGAATATGGATCCACAACTTCATGCATTGTTACTCTACTCAATTCACTCTTCAAGCACTTGCTTTTTCATGTCATTTTAGCTTGTATTTCACCATCTATTTGCATCAAATTCATCTTCACATCAAAGGATCTTGGAGCTTATCAAAAGGGATTGGAAAAGGGCCACTTTCCACATCAAAGTGACACCAATCCCCCTATGGGATGGAGCTATGGGATGGAGGTTTGATCTATTTGGATAGTTTTACATGCTTCTTATTTGATTGTTATTGCTTTATTTCATGTTTTCTTATCTTTGTATGATTAAGAATTTCATAGGAAATGGTTATTTGTGCTTTCTAATGTGACTAACGTTGTTTGTTTTGTCTATTGTTAGCTAGGTGCAATTTATCATTCACAATCATGAATTTACAATCTATGAGCACAAGTGTAGGATCATGATGGGACAAACTATGCCTCTAAGTGGTAATGAATGTTGGAAACTTGTGTTTTCATTGATGTCAATAGAGTTGTGTTGCATTAATGTCAACCTTTAAGTAAGTGTGTTGGTTGCATTATGTTGCCATTAGTATTGTCACTAGTAATGGATGGATTGGACTGGGTAAGTCTATGATCTATAGGTATGGTTACTATCAAGAATTGACTAAAAATGAGACTACATGGGAATTTCCTTGAAATTTTGAGAAGTTCTTGCAGATGCATCACTATATTTCACAGTTGCGGGGTACTACCTCAGTAAATGTGCTCACTATCTAATAAATGTGGTTTACTATCATTTATATGCGGTGTACTGTTCTTAGCAAATGGGATGCATTGTCTAGCGAATACGATGTACTATTTTTCAAATGCAATATACTATATTTTGATCCTAAGTTAAATGTTTTCAAGTATTTTTTTTGCTCAATTGTGAAATGTGAGAAAATACAACAAACACTTCGAAAATAGATTTTGGCTAATTTTTAACTATGTTGGCTTCAAGGTAAGCAATGATTTTGCAAGTTTTCTCCCATAAAACTCAGTTGGACTTGGTTCACAATCAATGAAGACAAGCACAACTTAAGGAATAAAGGTACACTTCATTACAGTAGGCTTACCTCACCCCCAAAAGAGTGATGTAATCCAAGAGAATGGAGGGGCCGAATGGGGTATACCAAGGTCATGGACCACCTTGATACCCCTAGATTTATGAAAGAGAATAAAATCTTAAGTCTTACACCTCAGCCATAGATCGAATGTGGTAAGTAACTTCTAGGAACGATGCTATTCCCATGCACCACTATGAAAAATGTTTCAAAAAACATTGGTTGGCCTCTAAATAAAAAAAGTTTCTAATGACTTGGTGAACGCCACTAGTACAATGTTAAACATGAGACACTAAAGCCTCTATTCAAGGGATTGGGGCCTATGCATCCACCATCAACCTTGATATGTGTGGTGTATGTCATCGAATAAGTGCTACTTAATTTTATTTTCACACCCTTTGATATAACCTGCTTAAAAAATTGTGCTTTGGGTAATCCCCCTTGAGTTCTCTGTTAGGATGTGTCTCAAAGGCAAGACCGATAAAAGATTGTTATGTGTTTCTCTTACACCCAAGATCACTGTAACGCCCGTCATGCAAACCCCAAAGAACACACACAAAGCAAATAATTTTTTTTTTAAAACAATACAATTGAACATGCAAGAACATTAACCATAATCACATAACACATTACATTACACTATTACACTTAGTTCTCTGGGGCACGCGAGGTTGCTTCACAACAACTAAGAACGAAAACAAAAGATAACAACATAACTATTAATATTATAAACCATGAACAAAAATATATCTAATAACCAAGAGCGAGAATATTAATACATCACATAAGACAATCATAATGAATCTCCTTTAACAAGTTACAGTTGACCCTAACTATTACATCACCATTTTAATATTACATTACAAGCTCTTGATTAATAATTACATCAAATTTTCCAAACGTGTGGGATAATATAAATACAATGAAATTGAATTTACAAATGAACCAATGGAACAAACTCCAACTAAAGGAATGCTGCGAAGAAAGACTACTGATGGGGAACCCAACGGGTGAGGAGCACGTTCCACCCAACCATGTGAATTATGAATAAATCACCCCCCGTGCTCAGAGGTGACAAGGAAGTTAACTCGACCATGATTGTCAAACCGACTCCATGAGCAACATAGTACAAATACAATTACAACTCAAGGTTACAATGACATAGACCACAACATTCACGAGTCAAGAAATAAGGTAAGGATAAGAAATTCGCCACAATTAATCAAAGCAATGACAATTAAACAAGTCCAAAGAACATTTATAAATCATTCTCAAAAGAATCTGAAACACATTAAGCATATCACTCCCAAAACACATTTCCAGAGGTAATAAGCAACAAAGCAAATGGGTATCTAGTGGAGAGTGTCATCGCTTAGCTCTCCCTAAGACCCCTAACATAAACCAAAATACGGCAAGGGTTGTACCTTCAAGTATAAGACATATAACCCAAAACAAGACATGTGAGGCAAATCCATCTTGCGATAACTCAAATTACAGTGACTACCATTCTCGTACAACCCTTCCAAAATTTAATGCTTAAAAACATGTAATATTCAAATCCCAAAAGTATAAGAATAAACGTCCAAGAAAATAAATCATATACCCATAACACAAACAATCATAATATAATATTATAAATATGTGTACATTAAAATCTACATCAAATAGACATAAATCAAAGTCTAAAGCATATAATATGTTTGTCACAATACAAACATTGAATACCTCGACACAGAACGATCAATAGAATATCGAAATCTAATTTGCAATGTCACTATTAGAGAATACACCGAAATCATCAATAAGAAGATTATCTAAAGTATTCATTGAATTAAACCCTTTCAAATACCAAAATACTATTATCTCAATTTCTTTCCTTTCTAATTTAAATAAATATATTAAGACATTTAAATATTTAAATATTTCATTTACAACTTTCAAACGTAAAAATTAAACATAAATATTTAAAATATCTATTATATCAAAATAACCAATTAAACAAATATATTTAAATATATATATATATATATAATACATATAATTAAACATATATATAAATACTTATTAATTAATACATTAAAATAATTTACTATATTCAAACAATGCTAATAATAAAACTAGTGTATTGCGACTTGAATAACTTTTTTTTTCGGATTTGGGTCTTTCTACAATTTTTACTGAAGGTGCACCATTAAGTATTTTAACACATATAAAAAATTCAGCCATACCTAGTTCGTAAATTATGAGTTATGATAAATTTAGTGACCCTATGTCTCTGTTGTTTTATACAGGAAAATATTTATTATTTTATCATAGGATTTCATTTTTTTCCTAATTTATTAGATGATTTCTTCTTTTTTTTCAATCCTATAGAGGTCTTCTAAATTATATGTGAGATTTTCTAAATCATCTATTGTTTTCTTTTCGAATTTTCTACCATTTTAAATTCATTTCCTTAGAAAGGATCTAAGATTTTCACAATCTTTCTACAAAGATTTTTTTTAAATTTCACAACAAATTAACAGACAATATTTCAACATATGTAAACAAATTATCTAATTCTTTTTTTTTTTTTATAATTTCACAAAATCAAAATAAACATCTACAATTTTGTACAGATAATCTCTTAACAACATAATGTAAATAAACATTTAAAATAAAGAACCTGGATCCTCAAGCTCGAATTGATGAAGATTGAAGTTGAGCCTTCGTGTTTCGATTCCCAAGCTTTTTCCAAAGATCTCATCTTCCAGAAGATGTGCAAAACCATCCTCCGCCAAGAACTTTTTCCTGAGAGTCTTTTTTTTTCCATTTCCTTTATTTTATTTTATTTTTATTTTTCCAAAGAGTAGTTTTCAGAGCAAAAATTTACTTGTTCAGCTTTCATCTCAATAATCCTTTGTGTGTCTAAAACCCCCAAAATTTTCAATTAAAATAAAAGATAATACCATTCCATTGCAAAAGCTCCAAAAATCATCAATAAAAGAAATTATATCTTTAAAAGCAAGCTTTTCAGTCAAATCTCAATTCTCATTCGTTCACACAACTTTTTCATTCTTCTATTTATTTATTTTTCTATTTTCAATAATTTTTGTTTTAATTTTTGTTTTAACAACTTTACTTGCAAAACACATTATCTAATTAATTTAAATAATTTATTCTAACAATTATCCACAACAAGATAATTAATTATAATAAAACATTATTTAATATTTTAATTATCATTTAATAAACTCATGACTTTTTAAAAATAAATAACACCTTTAAAAATTTAAATACAATTTAATCTAACATTAAAATAAACGCTATTACCCTTATTAATTAATTCAATCACAACTAAAAAAATACCAACACAAGACACAAACGACGACCACAAGGAACGACAATTACAAGAACATACAAAACCATTTAAACAAGACGGTCTGACATCATGGGACGGGATGACTTCATCGCCACCTCTGTTTCAACATTATACCATTGGGTTATAGGTGCTCGCCCTGTCCTGCCAAAGTAGGTGGAATCGAGACTATGTACCTGCAATCTCTGCATACAAACAATGTTGTGCACAATATATCTATTTAAATACAAGCACCTCGTGAGAAGGAATCGCAGCATAGCAGGGCACCCACGAACGAGTGGTGCTACACTGTCCTTCATCACATCTATCCAAACAATATAATGTAACTGTTAAATTAATCATTTCTAAACTAACAAATCATATCATCATGAACAATTACTAATTCACTACATCACCACCTAATACTACATCTATATAAAAGTATCACCAATTAAATGCAATCATAATATAAATCATACTCACAAAAAAATACCATTAGAAACTCTTGTCCCATCTTCCTCTTCTGATTCTTTACCCAGACTACCTGCACATCCTAGGTGAGAATGGAGGGGTACTACAATCACACAAAGAAAAAGAGGAGAGGATATAAACACAACACTCTTGGGATTTAAACAATGTGAAAAAGAACCAAAAATAAAAGACACTTGTTCTTTTTAATCCCAAATCCAAATGTTCCTACTTTAAAAATCAAAGAAACACGAGACCCTAAAAGAACATGGATTAGTAGTCTAGATAGCAATGTCTTCTCCCAGTGAATGCCACAAGCTACAAATCAACTATTAGTAACACCAAAACCATCTACCTTAATGAATGGAAAAGGTAGAAAATGAAAAGTTATAGATTTATACCATTTTTACCTAAATTAGACAATTGCATCACTCTGTGTCACAGATACGATAGACTGTTTCAGAAAAAATGCAATGAACCAGATGGCGACTATGGCATATGGCTTGGTAACTGCAGTGGACTGCTTAATTAGATGCAATAGACTATCATGTGAATGCGTCACATTATTTAACACATGCAACAAACAATCTAAATGTAGTAAAAATAATCAAATCTAGATTTTTTTGAAAATATAGTGATAGAAATAATGCAAGCAAACTATCAAGGAGTGAGAATTAAAATTAGAAATAGAAATAAAGACAAAAACCACAACAATAAATAATTTTGACAATTTTCCCTATGTTAATTAGATGTGGTGAGGAAATATACAAATGCATCTTGCCATACATCAAATGCATCACTTCATACTACTATTGCATCTCAGTGTCATGTGAATGGGTGATCCCACAATAGTGGTTTACAATTTTTGGCCAAACTGGACATTGAAATAATTTTTTCTAACTAAATACTCACTTTCGGGCACGTATAGCAGCTAAACCGTGAGGAATTTGAAGATGATGCAAACTAGAGTTTCATGAAATTTTGTCTATAGATTCTAAATATATTTTTTTCAAAAATTTTGGAATCAAATTGTACCTCTTTTTCCATCTCCCTCGAAAACTAGTTTTTTTTCAGAAAACAACATTTTTAAGGAGTGACGCTCACCGTATAACGCATAACTTTTTTTCCATGAAGGATAAAATTTTAATTCTTTTGAATTTAGATTTGTGATTCCAATATCTAGTGCTTCCACTTTGTTAGATAGTGTTTTATTGAATATTTTATCCTTAATCAAGTTTTGAAGTCAAACCAATTACAATTAAGACATAGGCGGACCATATAATGCGTAATTTTTTTTGTGTGTATCGAAATTCATTTTTTTAAAAAAAAATTGATAATATTCTATTTTTCCATATGTGCAGAACAAAGAGCTTCATTTTCAATGAAAAACCTATGTTTAATAAAACTAAAAAAGCAAATAGATAATAAAACAAAAACATATTAAAATTATAGTCGTTGGATAGATCGTTCCAAGGACTACCTAATTCCAGTTGGGTTTGTGAAGTATCTTCCATTTTCATCCTCAACCTAAGCTTTGAAGGGAAAAAAATTTGATTTTTTTTGTGCCAAAGAGCAAGGAGGTAGGAAAAGGGGGTTCGCTCGATCTAGGGGGGGTTTGAGCAAACCCCCAGGGGTTCAAGCAAACCAAGGGAGTTCAAGCAAACCAAGGTTCATTCGAACCCCCTTTCAAAAAGGGGTTTTCATTATTTTTTTGGCAGGATGGGGTCCACCTTACATTTAACTGGTTCGCACGAACCATGGTTCATTCGAACCCTTTTTGATTCGCTCAAACCAATGGGTTCATTTGAACCCCAAAAACTATATTTTTTTGTATGGGGTCATTTTTTGCCACTTTTCCTTCCTCACTAAAATTATAAACCACTTTTGTGGGTTTACCCGAATGTAGTGTACTATCATGCAAATGAGTCATTTTTCCTTTCAAATGTGTCATGATCTTGAAAACTCAAAATTTCTTACAAATTTCTTCAAATTCGGTTAGTTCACGTTGGGTTCACCAATATAGAATAGGGTAAAATCAAGGTGCAAAGCATGAATCAATAGTATCAACCACCAACTACCTAAAAATAAAGCCCTAAAGACCATAATCCAACAATGAATCACAAATGAACATAAAAACATAAAATAATAAAGCAATATTACCACAATTATTATGCCATGATTGAATCACCTTCATTTCTCTTCTCTATTTTGCTTTATATTCTAGCTTGCCCTTAGATTTATAGTATGTAAGAATAAGCCTAGTGATAGTAACAACATAATATCAAAGATAGTGTTTGTGGGGTTGAAATGAAAGGGATAGGTCTCTTTTATAGAAAATCAAATTTGAATGAAGGGCCAAGATTACATGATAAAGATCAATGGATGAGATTTCTTTAAGAAGCAAGGAGATAGGGATATGATAAAAATAGTGTTTAGTTAAGGGTGGATGATGGAGATTAAAAGGTAATAAGACCTTATCAAGGGTGGAGGTTAATTGAGGTAACAAAGGATATTGACAAAAAAAAGGTTGTTGGACTAAGTTAAATAATTATATAATTATTTAATTTAGGAGGGAAAGTGAACAATTAAATAATAAAAGCAATTATTTAATTCTAAAAGAAGAGAGAAAAGTTGACTTTTAATTAAAATAATTGGAAACAATTATTTAATTAAAAAGTAGAGGAAAATGACAAATTAGTAAATAATTAAAGTAATTATTTAATAGTGGAGGGAAAAGTGAGAAATAATTAAATAAATAAGATTTATTTACTTATGGAAGAAAAGACTACATTTGAATAATTAAAATAATTATTTAATTATAAAAGGAAAATAAAAGTAAATAACTAAATAAATAAGAATTTATTTAATTATTGAGAGAAAGGATTAATTAATGATGTAATTAAATAACTATTAATTTATTTAATTAATCAAAGGAAGAATAGAAAAGGGGAAATGAATTAATTAAATAATTAAAATTATTTAATTAATAGAACATGACTTTAGAAAATTATCAAATAATTAAAACTAGCAGTCGCATGCACAAACATGCAACAATCAGTCGATAGGGGTCCACCGCAAATGGCTATTCAGTGGGAATGAAATATAAACAATCAATAATATTTGCAATTGTTTGATTGAGTTGAGAAAGAGAAAGCGTGTTAATAAGCCAATATGAAATAATGTGAGGTTAGTTCATATCTCAGAGGCTACCGATGTGAGAGTAAGAGCCATTTGCATAAAACGAGAAATTGATATTTGCGTTTCCACATAGAAATTTATTAGTTGAAAATTGATTATGAAAATGTAAAATAAAAGCATAGGTCATGTTGAACAAATATTATTAGTTGCAATGTATCCATTAATTTTAATTTTAACCAAGTAATCATCAATCATTTTTTTTTATTAATATGTAATATTTAATAATTTTAGTTACAATAGTTATTTAAAATTTATTTTAATTAATAATCTTAGGAATATAGTAAATTAATTCTCAACAAATATATTTTTTTAATAAATTAATTGTTAAAAAATCACAATTGAAAAAATAAATAAAAAATAATTTTTTAAATAATTTTTTTTTTTAACAATAATTTCTCTCCAAAATTTAAGGTATGAGATAATTTTATCTCTATTTTAGTTTTATATTTATTAGACCTAGATGCACATCTATATGTGATCCTTTTGTCTAGGCTAATCAATCAATTGATTGATTATTATTTAATTATGTTAAGATACATATGCATACAAATACATGGCAAAGTTGAAGTTGTGGATTAAATAATATTTATGAAAAGTATGGAAGATTAAAGGATTCTCCTTTTTTAAAGAGTTATTACCCATGCCTTTAATTACTAATATGCAATAAAAAGGTATTCTTTAAAAAAATCAGTCGATAACTTTGGGTATGGCATATTTTTGAAAAAAGAAAGATGTTTAATATTCAATACTTTTTATAATTAGTATTTAGTCTATAATTTTGGAAATAAAAGCATTAGTATGCATGTGATTTATGTGTTAGACTAATAGTAAAATAAAATGGAGACAAGTACAGAAAGGATTCAAAGTAGTCAGTTACAAGGAAATTGAAAATAAAAATATCAATTTTTTATGAATTGCTTCATAGTCCAATTGAAGACTCAGTCACACCACCTTTGATCCAAAACAAATAAACAGATCTCAAGAAAAGAAGAATGCGATGACATAATACACATATTTTGCATTGTTATAATAAATGTTAGGTATGCCTTATTTTGAGGTGATGTGACCAAAGTCTCAAGTGCTTCCCCACCACTTGCTATGATATGAGAAACATGTTATTATGGACTATGTTTTTGGAAGCCAAGTGTATACTAGGATTTGTGTACATATGTATCTATGAAACAAGAAATATATGACGTTAAAAGAAAAATCACAAAACCCATGCTCATTATCCTCCCTACCATATTTGCATTATGGAGCCTCGTGGACTCTAGCCAAACCCCCAAGCAAGAAAAGTATGGAGCATCCATGAGAGATTTCATGGAGTTCCGTCATACATCACACAATAACAAAGTTGGGGAAAATCTGGTGTTTTCATATATGATATGTCATATTGTAGTGTTTTGTTTGTTGTGGTAACTTTTAAAAAAATAGGTATCATGATTTTTGAATGCTTCTGCATGCTTTAGCGTAGTTCCTGCAAATAAAAGATAGGGGTTTGTTAGTGGACAAGCAAGAAAAATAAAAAAAGAACCATAAAAAGTGAGTAAGTATATATGTAAAATCAATATAGACAATCTAAAACTAAAAATAATCAATAATATTTACAATTGCTTTAGCGAATCTATTTATTGATGATGGAAAAGTGTGTACTTACATGTAATGTTGGTGGTGTTTAACAAGGGCGAGCAGCATTGGATCGAGTTGTTGGACCATTAAAGAATTTGAAATAGACAATTTACAATACACTAATTTTCTTGGATGTCTATTGTATCTATGCAACATTATAAAGGAAATGAAATACATATACAATAAAAGAGGTTAGTATTATCTGTTGTAAATAGAGAGAGATGAAATGAAACATTTTGAATACATGGTGGAATATATAGAAGAGTGTATAATAACTAGAAAGGTGTATCTAACTTCACAAACATATATATCAGTATAGAGCTTATTTAAAATACTATTTAGATACAGTTGTTTATGAAGATGGCAATTTTGCCTAAAGTTATAACAACATTTATATTATGTAATTCTAAATGCATTTATTTAAAAAATACAATTTCAATCTAAGGAAGCATATAGTAAAAATGGTCATCGAATTGACAAGCCAACTATTACATAGTCTAGCAACTATTAGATAATGAACAGTTTGCTTTGCGGAATTGGGAAAAAGAATATCATAAAACATATTGATACAACACAAGAAATATTTGTAATAGTTGGCTTGTCAAATCAAAATTCAAGCTACATTATTTGACACTAAATGTTATAGACAAAATAGAGAAATTGTAAAAGAACTATTAGGAAAACACTTAAGAATCACAGGTAAATGCCAAATATTATGTAGATTGCTTGTCTTGTATCAATATGTTTCATGATATTCTCTTATTCTCATCTATTTAAAGCTGCCTATAACAAGTTGTTCATTGTCATAGTTTAGCTCTTGTATTCTTCGTATCTTTTCCCAGGCAATTTCTATCAGGTTTTTTTGCCAACCCAACCGTGAATAGAATTTCTCTGTGCTGAAAATCAATAATCACTTACGACCGATGATGAGTTTCCCGAGGTTGTCTATGATGACATGGATTTTGATAAGTATGTGGATTGGCAATGGTGGAGCTAGCTGCATTGAGGCATGGAAGCAAAATGGTAAGTGATTGCTTGTGTAAGGGTTAATGCATCTTGACACTATTGTATGATGGCGTGGGAGGAAGTAAATGCAATATTCAATGTTGCAGAGTGAGAAAGTATAGTGGTTTTGGTTGCATTGTCAAACGAGCCATTGTGGTGTTGTTTTGATAGCAGAGTATTGGAAAAATCATTGCCTACATCACCGTTTGATAGTAGATTGGAGGGTTTTAACATTGATGTGCTCCGAAATGTCCAAGAAAATATATTGATTAAGTTTCATTGTTAAAAGAGCCATTGTGGTGTTTGTTTTATAGTAGACTATTGTAAAAACCATCACCTTCAGCTTGGTTTCCATTTCGTACATGACTACATTTTTTTCCTTTCTGGTTATTGGTTGTTATATATGTCCATGTTTCACAAACACATTTGTGCATATACATCTTAGCCATGCAATGCAAATATAAGCACTTGCAAAACAAAATGTATACCAATATATATGTTTGTGAAGTTAAATGCACCTTTTTAGTTATTATACAGTCTTCTATAGAGTGTGAAATCAAGCTTTGTGGATGGGTATCTCGTTCAAATAGATGAGAAAAAAAGAATATCATGAAACATATTGATACAAGATTCGAGCTACGTTCTTGGGTAATAAATATTGAAGACAAGTAGAGAAATTATATAAGATGTGTTAGAATGATTAATTTATTGTTCATGTATTATTCTCTTTTCTTATTTATCCTTGTTATATGTTTGTATCTTTGGAGTTATACCCATTTTAAAGACTTCAAATAGATTATGGCTCTGTATGGATGGAAAAATTATAGTTAAATCTTCTTTCTTTCATCAAAAAATATGGTCAAGGTTAGTAACTTTTTTTCCTTTTTGATGCAGAGGTAAAGAGACTCCAAACTAACACAAATTCAATGAAATTTGCAAGACCAAAACTCTAACACTTTAAACAAATGATTTTTCTCATAATCTTCCACTATGCTTTTATAAGAGTAGGAAATACAGTAATTTTGACATGATTTGCAGAAGAAAATTCAAACCCATGATATAAAAACTGATTTGGATACTCATTAAGCCCTTCTATAACATGTATTAAATCCAGGTGGGGTTACTTTGGAACATATCCCTAAAAAAATTAATGCTATGCTATCCCAAAGGCCTAATTTTGTAAACCTGTCTTAAGTAAAATGGCAATAAAAAAACTCAGAAGTCAATGAAATTCAATGATACCAAAACCAAAAGAAAGAAAATTCAATTCTCCATCCAATACAATCAACTAGAAATCATAAAAATTCTTTAAAAAAATGTACAATGCTCTGAAACAGCAAAAAAAATGTTGGAATTTTCATAAAAAACAAGGGTTTTGTATTGAGTTCTCTTCAAAATACAAGCCCCCCCAACCTTGTTCTCACCTTCTCAAGTCCAATTTAAACATATGAAATTATTTTCCCAACTTCCATTTGATTTTAAATGACCAAATAACTTCTTTTCCCACAATGACCCTTCATATTCCTCATTTTTGCAATTTTGCAATTTGACAATTTTTGCAAAGTTGACAACATTGTGCAAGATTTAAAACATTTGCAAGATTGATCCAAAATGACACTAAGTACATTGAAAATTGGTCTATTATGACCTTATTACATCACATTTAGGCTCAAAAACACAAAAACTCAACATTAGACTAAAATTGCACAATTTGACTAGGTGCCCCTGCACCATACTCCCGGAGAAAGAAGAATTCATGTCCCTTTTGAATTGAAGGTAGGAATTATTTTTCTTTATGTCTTCTGTCTTCTGCCTTTGAATTCCTTAGAAGAGTTCCTTTCTGGCTTCATCTTGAATTTTTGTTTATCCTTTTTTAAGGTTGCAATAACACAACTCCTTTTACCCAAACTTGCCATGCTACAGGTTGCTCTCCTCATGAGGTCCATACAATCAACAACCCTTTCCTTTTCTTGGCTAATGTCAACCTGAAATGGAACCTTTTTCTTGAAATCAAACCACTCAACTTCATCTTCACCCATTTATTTGATCAATGCAAACACATAATAGGTTGCACCCTTGTCCTCCATCACCTTGAAGGTTTTGTCTTCCCACTTTGCATGAGAACTAACAATTTTCCTTGTAACATCATCTATTACCACCTCAACGT
>VDFB02333831.1:87328-110455 GCA_007258455.2 Sequoia sempervirens | reverse complement strand
GGTTACAATGACATAGACCACAACATTCACGAGTCAAGAAATAAGGTAAGGATAAGAAATTCGCCACAATTAATCAAAGCAATGACAATTAAACAAGTCCAAAGAACATTTATAAATCATTCTCAAAAGAATCTGAAACACATTAAGCATATCACTCCCAAAACACATTTCCAGAGGTAATAAGCAACAAAGCAAATGGGTATCTAGTGGAGAGTGTCATCGCTTAGCTCTCCCTAAGACCCCTAACATAAACCAAAATACGGCAAGGGTTGTACCTTCAAGTATAAGACATATAACCCAAAACAAGACATGTGAGGCAAATCCATCTTGCGATAACTCAAATTACAGTGACTACCATTCTCGTACAACCCTTCCAAAATTTAATGCTTAAAAACATGTAATATTCAAATCCCAAAAGTATAAGAATAAACGTCCAAGAAAATAAATCATATACCCATAACACAAACAATCATAATATAATATTATAAATATGTGTACATTAAAATCTACATCAAATAGACATAAATCAAAGTCTAAAGCATATAATATGTTTGTCACAATACAAACATTGAATACCTCGACACAGAACGATCAATAGAATATCGAAATCTAATTTGCAATGTCACTATTAGAGAATACACCGAAATCATCAATAAGAAGATTATCTAAAGTATTCATTGAATTAAACCCTTTCAAATACCAAAATACTATTATCTCAATTTCTTTCCTTTCTAATTTAAATAAATATATTAAGACATTTAAATATTTAAATATTTCATTTACAACTTTCAAACGTAAAAATTAAACATAAATATTTAAAATATCTATTATATCAAAATAACCAATTAAACAAATATATTTAAATATATATATATATATATAATACATATAATTAAACATATATATAAATACTTATTAATTAATACATTAAAATAATTTACTATATTCAAACAATGCTAATAATAAAACTAGTGTATTGCGACTTGAATAACTTTTTTTTTCGGATTTGGGTCTTTCTACAATTTTTACTGAAGGTGCACCATTAAGTATTTTAACACATATAAAAAATTCAGCCATACCTAGTTCGTAAATTATGAGTTATGATAAATTTAGTGACCCTATGTCTCTGTTGTTTTATACAGGAAAATATTTATTATTTTATCATAGGATTTCATTTTTTTCCTAATTTATTAGATGATTTCTTCTTTTTTTTCAATCCTATAGAGGTCTTCTAAATTATATGTGAGATTTTCTAAATCATCTATTGTTTTCTTTTCGAATTTTCTACCATTTTAAATTCATTTCCTTAGAAAGGATCTAAGATTTTCACAATCTTTCTACAAAGATTTTTTTTAAATTTCACAACAAATTAACAGACAATATTTCAACATATGTAAACAAATTATCTAATTCTTTTTTTTTTTTTATAATTTCACAAAATCAAAATAAACATCTACAATTTTGTACAGATAATCTCTTAACAACATAATGTAAATAAACATTTAAAATAAAGAACCTGGATCCTCAAGCTCGAATTGATGAAGATTGAAGTTGAGCCTTCGTGTTTCGATTCCCAAGCTTTTTCCAAAGATCTCATCTTCCAGAAGATGTGCAAAACCATCCTCCGCCAAGAACTTTTTCCTGAGAGTCTTTTTTTTTCCATTTCCTTTATTTTATTTTATTTTTATTTTTCCAAAGAGTAGTTTTCAGAGCAAAAATTTACTTGTTCAGCTTTCATCTCAATAATCCTTTGTGTGTCTAAAACCCCCAAAATTTTCAATTAAAATAAAAGATAATACCATTCCATTGCAAAAGCTCCAAAAATCATCAATAAAAGAAATTATATCTTTAAAAGCAAGCTTTTCAGTCAAATCTCAATTCTCATTCGTTCACACAACTTTTTCATTCTTCTATTTATTTATTTTTCTATTTTCAATAATTTTTGTTTTAATTTTTGTTTTAACAACTTTACTTGCAAAACACATTATCTAATTAATTTAAATAATTTATTCTAACAATTATCCACAACAAGATAATTAATTATAATAAAACATTATTTAATATTTTAATTATCATTTAATAAACTCATGACTTTTTAAAAATAAATAACACCTTTAAAAATTTAAATACAATTTAATCTAACATTAAAATAAACGCTATTACCCTTATTAATTAATTCAATCACAACTAAAAAAATACCAACACAAGACACAAACGACGACCACAAGGAACGACAATTACAAGAACATACAAAACCATTTAAACAAGACGGTCTGACATCATGGGACGGGATGACTTCATCGCCACCTCTGTTTCAACATTATACCATTGGGTTATAGGTGCTCGCCCTGTCCTGCCAAAGTAGGTGGAATCGAGACTATGTACCTGCAATCTCTGCATACAAACAATGTTGTGCACAATATATCTATTTAAATACAAGCACCTCGTGAGAAGGAATCGCAGCATAGCAGGGCACCCACGAACGAGTGGTGCTACACTGTCCTTCATCACATCTATCCAAACAATATAATGTAACTGTTAAATTAATCATTTCTAAACTAACAAATCATATCATCATGAACAATTACTAATTCACTACATCACCACCTAATACTACATCTATATAAAAGTATCACCAATTAAATGCAATCATAATATAAATCATACTCACAAAAAAATACCATTAGAAACTCTTGTCCCATCTTCCTCTTCTGATTCTTTACCCAGACTACCTGCACATCCTAGGTGAGAATGGAGGGGTACTACAATCACACAAAGAAAAAGAGGAGAGGATATAAACACAACACTCTTGGGATTTAAACAATGTGAAAAAGAACCAAAAATAAAAGACACTTGTTCTTTTTAATCCCAAATCCAAATGTTCCTACTTTAAAAATCAAAGAAACACGAGACCCTAAAAGAACATGGATTAGTAGTCTAGATAGCAATGTCTTCTCCCAGTGAATGCCACAAGCTACAAATCAACTATTAGTAACACCAAAACCATCTACCTTAATGAATGGAAAAGGTAGAAAATGAAAAGTTATAGATTTATACCATTTTTACCTAAATTAGACAATTGCATCACTCTGTGTCACAGATACGATAGACTGTTTCAGAAAAAATGCAATGAACCAGATGGCGACTATGGCATATGGCTTGGTAACTGCAGTGGACTGCTTAATTAGATGCAATAGACTATCATGTGAATGCGTCACATTATTTAACACATGCAACAAACAATCTAAATGTAGTAAAAATAATCAAATCTAGATTTTTTTGAAAATATAGTGATAGAAATAATGCAAGCAAACTATCAAGGAGTGAGAATTAAAATTAGAAATAGAAATAAAGACAAAAACCACAACAATAAATAATTTTGACAATTTTCCCTATGTTAATTAGATGTGGTGAGGAAATATACAAATGCATCTTGCCATACATCAAATGCATCACTTCATACTACTATTGCATCTCAGTGTCATGTGAATGGGTGATCCCACAATAGTGGTTTACAATTTTTGGCCAAACTGGACATTGAAATAATTTTTTCTAACTAAATACTCACTTTCGGGCACGTATAGCAGCTAAACCGTGAGGAATTTGAAGATGATGCAAACTAGAGTTTCATGAAATTTTGTCTATAGATTCTAAATATATTTTTTTCAAAAATTTTGGAATCAAATTGTACCTCTTTTTCCATCTCCCTCGAAAACTAGTTTTTTTTCAGAAAACAACATTTTTAAGGAGTGACGCTCACCGTATAACGCATAACTTTTTTTCCATGAAGGATAAAATTTTAATTCTTTTGAATTTAGATTTGTGATTCCAATATCTAGTGCTTCCACTTTGTTAGATAGTGTTTTATTGAATATTTTATCCTTAATCAAGTTTTGAAGTCAAACCAATTACAATTAAGACATAGGCGGACCATATAATGCGTAATTTTTTTTGTGTGTATCGAAATTCATTTTTTTAAAAAAAAATTGATAATATTCTATTTTTCCATATGTGCAGAACAAAGAGCTTCATTTTCAATGAAAAACCTATGTTTAATAAAACTAAAAAAGCAAATAGATAATAAAACAAAAACATATTAAAATTATAGTCGTTGGATAGATCGTTCCAAGGACTACCTAATTCCAGTTGGGTTTGTGAAGTATCTTCCATTTTCATCCTCAACCTAAGCTTTGAAGGGAAAAAAATTTGATTTTTTTTGTGCCAAAGAGCAAGGAGGTAGGAAAAGGGGGTTCGCTCGATCTAGGGGGGGTTTGAGCAAACCCCCAGGGGTTCAAGCAAACCAAGGGAGTTCAAGCAAACCAAGGTTCATTCGAACCCCCTTTCAAAAAGGGGTTTTCATTATTTTTTTGGCAGGATGGGGTCCACCTTACATTTAACTGGTTCGCACGAACCATGGTTCATTCGAACCCTTTTTGATTCGCTCAAACCAATGGGTTCATTTGAACCCCAAAAACTATATTTTTTTGTATGGGGTCATTTTTTGCCACTTTTCCTTCCTCACTAAAATTATAAACCACTTTTGTGGGTTTACCCGAATGTAGTGTACTATCATGCAAATGAGTCATTTTTCCTTTCAAATGTGTCATGATCTTGAAAACTCAAAATTTCTTACAAATTTCTTCAAATTCGGTTAGTTCACGTTGGGTTCACCAATATAGAATAGGGTAAAATCAAGGTGCAAAGCATGAATCAATAGTATCAACCACCAACTACCTAAAAATAAAGCCCTAAAGACCATAATCCAACAATGAATCACAAATGAACATAAAAACATAAAATAATAAAGCAATATTACCACAATTATTATGCCATGATTGAATCACCTTCATTTCTCTTCTCTATTTTGCTTTATATTCTAGCTTGCCCTTAGATTTATAGTATGTAAGAATAAGCCTAGTGATAGTAACAACATAATATCAAAGATAGTGTTTGTGGGGTTGAAATGAAAGGGATAGGTCTCTTTTATAGAAAATCAAATTTGAATGAAGGGCCAAGATTACATGATAAAGATCAATGGATGAGATTTCTTTAAGAAGCAAGGAGATAGGGATATGATAAAAATAGTGTTTAGTTAAGGGTGGATGATGGAGATTAAAAGGTAATAAGACCTTATCAAGGGTGGAGGTTAATTGAGGTAACAAAGGATATTGACAAAAAAAAGGTTGTTGGACTAAGTTAAATAATTATATAATTATTTAATTTAGGAGGGAAAGTGAACAATTAAATAATAAAAGCAATTATTTAATTCTAAAAGAAGAGAGAAAAGTTGACTTTTAATTAAAATAATTGGAAACAATTATTTAATTAAAAAGTAGAGGAAAATGACAAATTAGTAAATAATTAAAGTAATTATTTAATAGTGGAGGGAAAAGTGAGAAATAATTAAATAAATAAGATTTATTTACTTATGGAAGAAAAGACTACATTTGAATAATTAAAATAATTATTTAATTATAAAAGGAAAATAAAAGTAAATAACTAAATAAATAAGAATTTATTTAATTATTGAGAGAAAGGATTAATTAATGATGTAATTAAATAACTATTAATTTATTTAATTAATCAAAGGAAGAATAGAAAAGGGGAAATGAATTAATTAAATAATTAAAATTATTTAATTAATAGAACATGACTTTAGAAAATTATCAAATAATTAAAACTAGCAGTCGCATGCACAAACATGCAACAATCAGTCGATAGGGGTCCACCGCAAATGGCTATTCAGTGGGAATGAAATATAAACAATCAATAATATTTGCAATTGTTTGATTGAGTTGAGAAAGAGAAAGCGTGTTAATAAGCCAATATGAAATAATGTGAGGTTAGTTCATATCTCAGAGGCTACCGATGTGAGAGTAAGAGCCATTTGCATAAAACGAGAAATTGATATTTGCGTTTCCACATAGAAATTTATTAGTTGAAAATTGATTATGAAAATGTAAAATAAAAGCATAGGTCATGTTGAACAAATATTATTAGTTGCAATGTATCCATTAATTTTAATTTTAACCAAGTAATCATCAATCATTTTTTTTTATTAATATGTAATATTTAATAATTTTAGTTACAATAGTTATTTAAAATTTATTTTAATTAATAATCTTAGGAATATAGTAAATTAATTCTCAACAAATATATTTTTTTAATAAATTAATTGTTAAAAAATCACAATTGAAAAAATAAATAAAAAATAATTTTTTAAATAATTTTTTTTTTTTAACAATAATTTCTCTCCAAAATTTAAGGTATGAGATAATTTTATCTCTATTTTAGTTTTATATTTATTAGACCTAGATGCACATCTATATGTGATCCTTTTGTCTAGGCTAATCAATCAATTGATTGATTATTATTTAATTATGTTAAGATACATATGCATACAAATACATGGCAAAGTTGAAGTTGTGGATTAAATAATATTTATGAAAAGTATGGAAGATTAAAGGATTCTCCTTTTTTAAAGAGTTATTACCCATGCCTTTAATTACTAATATGCAATAAAAAGGTATTCTTTAAAAAAATCAGTCGATAACTTTGGGTATGGCATATTTTTGAAAAAAGAAAGATGTTTAATATTCAATACTTTTTATAATTAGTATTTAGTCTATAATTTTGGAAATAAAAGCATTAGTATGCATGTGATTTATGTGTTAGACTAATAGTAAAATAAAATGGAGACAAGTACAGAAAGGATTCAAAGTAGTCAGTTACAAGGAAATTGAAAATAAAAATATCAATTTTTTATGAATTGCTTCATAGTCCAATTGAAGACTCAGTCACACCACCTTTGATCCAAAACAAATAAACAGATCTCAAGAAAAGAAGAATGCGATGACATAATACACATATTTTGCATTGTTATAATAAATGTTAGGTATGCCTTATTTTGAGGTGATGTGACCAAAGTCTCAAGTGCTTCCCCACCACTTGCTATGATATGAGAAACATGTTATTATGGACTATGTTTTTGGAAGCCAAGTGTATACTAGGATTTGTGTACATATGTATCTATGAAACAAGAAATATATGACGTTAAAAGAAAAATCACAAAACCCATGCTCATTATCCTCCCTACCATATTTGCATTATGGAGCCTCGTGGACTCTAGCCAAACCCCCAAGCAAGAAAAGTATGGAGCATCCATGAGAGATTTCATGGAGTTCCGTCATACATCACACAATAACAAAGTTGGGGAAAATCTGGTGTTTTCATATATGATATGTCATATTGTAGTGTTTTGTTTGTTGTGGTAACTTTTAAAAAAATAGGTATCATGATTTTTGAATGCTTCTGCATGCTTTAGCGTAGTTCCTGCAAATAAAAGATAGGGGTTTGTTAGTGGACAAGCAAGAAAAATAAAAAAAGAACCATAAAAAGTAAGTATATATGTAAAATCAATATATACAATTTGAAACTAAAAAATAATCAGTAATATTTACAATTGTTTCAGCGAATCTATTTATTGATGATGGAAAAGTTGTGTACTTACATGTACTGTTGATGGTGTTTAACAAGGGTGAGCAACATTGGATCGAGTTGTTGGACCATTAAATAATTTGAAATAGACAATTTACAATACACTAATTTTCTTGGATGTCTATTGTATCTATGCAGCGTTATAAATGAAATAATATAGATATACAATAAAAGAGGTTAGTATTATCTGTTGTAAATAGAAAGAGATGAAATGGAACATTTTGAATACATGGTGGAATATATAGAAGAGTGTATAATAACTAGAAAGGTGTATCTAACTTCACAAACATATATATCAATATAGAGCTTATTTAAAAGACTATTTAGATACAGTTGTTTATGAAGATGGAAATTTTTCCTAAATTTATAACAACATTTATATTATGCAGTTCTAAATGCATTTATTTAAAAAATACAATTGCAATCTAAGGAAGCATATAGTAAAAATGGTCATCGAATTGATAAGCCAACTATTACATAGTCTAGCAACTGTTAGATAATGAACAGTTTGCTTTGTAGAACTGGGAAAAAGAATATCATAAAACATATTGATACAACACAAGAAATCTATGTAATAGTTGGCTTGTCAAATCAAAATTCAAGCTACATCATTTGACACTAAATGTTATAGACAAAATAGAGAAATTGTAAAAGAACTATTAGGAAAACACTTAAGAATCACAGGTAAATGCCAACTATTATGTAGATTGCTTGTCTTGTATCAATATGTTTCATGATATTCTCTTATTCTCATCTATTTAAAGTTGTCTGTAACAGGTTGTTCATTGTCGTAGTTTAGCTCTTGTATTCTTCATATCTTTTCCCAATCAATTTCTACCAAGTTTTTTTGCCAGCCCAACCGTGAATAGAAATTCTCAGTGCCGAAAATCAATAATCACTAATGGCCGACAACGAGTTTCCCGAGGTTGTCTATGACATGGATTTTGCTAAGTATGTGGGTTGGCAATGGTGGAGCTAGCTGTGTTGAGATGTGGAAGCGGAATGGTAAGTGATTGCTCGTGTAAGGGTTAATGCATCTTGGCATTGTTGTATGATGGCGTGGGAGGAAGTAAATTCAATATTCAATGTTGCAGAGTGAGAAAGTATAGTGGTTTTGGTTGCATTGTCAAATAAGCCATTGTGGTGTTGTTTTGATAGTAGAGTATTGGAAAAATCATCGCCTGCATCACCGTTTGATAGTAGGTTGGAGGGTTTTAACACTGATGTGCTCTGAAATGTCCAAGAAAATATTTTGATTAAGTTGCATTGTCAAAAGAGCCATTGTGGTGTTGGTTTCATAGCAGACTATTGTAAAAACCATCACCTTCGGCTTGGTTTCTATTTCGTACATGACTTCATTTTTTTTCCTTTCTGGTTATTGGTTGTTATATGTGTCCATGTTTCACAAACACATTTGTGAATATACATCTTAGCCATGCAATGCAAATATAAGCACTTACAAAACAAAATCTATACCAATATATATGTTTGTGAAGTTAGATGCACCTTTTTAGTTATTATATAGTCTTCTATAGAGTGCAGAATAAAGCTCTATGGATGGGTATTCATTTCAAACAAATGAGAAAAAAAGAATATCATGAAACATATTGATACAAGATTTGAGCTATGTTCTTGGGTAATAAATATTGAAGACAAGTAGAGAAATTATATAAGAGGTGTTAGAATGATTAATTTATTGTTAATGTATTATGCTCTTTTCTTATTTTTCCTTGTTATATGTTTGTATATTTGGATTTATACCCATTTTAGAGACTTCAAATAGATCATGGCTCTATATAGATGGAAAAATTACAGTTAAATCTTCTTTCTTTCATCAAAAAATATGGTCAGGGTTAGTAATTTTTTCTCCCTTTTGATGAAAAGTTAAAGAAACTCCAAACTAACACAAATTAAATGAAATTTGCAAGACCAAAACTCTAACACTTTAAACAAATGATTTTTCTCATAATCTTCCACTATGCTTTTATGAGAGTAGGAAATACGGTAATTTTGATATGATTTGTAGAAGAAAACTCAAACCCATGATATAAAAACTAATTTGGATACCCATTAAGTCCTTATATAACATATATTAAATTTATGTGGGGTTACTTTGGAACATATCCCTAAAAAACTTAATGCTATGCTGTCCCAAAGGCTTAATTTTGCAAACCTGTCTTAAGTAAAATGGAAATAAAACACTCAAAATTCAATGAAATTAAATGAAAAAAAACCAAAAAAAATATATAATTCAATTCTCCATCTATTAAAATCAACTATAAATCATAAAAATTCTTTTAAAAATGTACAATGCTCTGGAACAGCAAAAAAAATGTTGGAATTTTCATAAAAAACAAGGGTTTTGTATTGAGTTCTCTTCAAAATACAATCCCCCAACCTTGTTCTCGACTTCCCAAGTCCAATTTAAACATATAAAATCATTTTCCCAATTTACCTTTGAGTTTAAATGACTAAATAACTTCTTTTCCCACAATGACCCTTCATATTCCTCATTTTTGCAATTTTGCAATTTGACAATTTTTGCAAAGTTGACAACATTTTGCAAGATTGACCCAAAATGACACTAAGCAGATTGAAAATTGGTCTATTATGACCTTATTACATCACATTTAGAATCAAAAACACAAAAAATCAACATTAGACTAAAATTGCACAATTTGACTAGGTGCCCCTGTACCATACTCTTGGAGAAAGAAGAATTTTGGTCCCTTTTGAATTGAAGGTAGGAATTATTTTTCTTTATGTCTTCTATATTCTTCCTTTGAATTCATTAGAATATTTCCTTGTTGGATTCATCTTGAATTTGGGTTTATCCATTCTTAAGGCTACAATAACACAACTCCTTTTACCCAAACTCGCCATGCTAGAGGCTACTCTCCTCATGAGGTCTATACAATTAACAACCCTTTCCTTTTCTTGGCTAATGTCAACCTGACATGGAACCTTTGTCTTGAAATCAAAACACTCAACTTCATCTTCACCCATTTATTTGATCAATGCAAACACATAATAGGTTGCACCCTTGTCCTCCATCACCTTGAAGGTTTTGTCTTCCCACTTTGCATGAGAACTAACAATTTTCCTTGTAACATCATCTATTACCACCTCAACATGTTCTTGTAACAAATTTTGAACCTCAAATGGTGATGTATCAAGCCTAACTGCTATTATAACAGTCATATATTTACTCACCTTTTTATCATCTGCTTATTTCTCTTGTCTTGGATTTTGTTCTTCAATCAAGGATTCCTTAATGTTTGATTTTGCTTCTACCACTTGTCTTATTCTCTGAACAATCTTCTTGATAGGCCACATAGCCTTCTTCTTGATTGGTAAATGCCAACTTTGTTGGTGCACCTCAATCTTCAATCTTTCTTCCATATTTCCTCGAATTTCCATAATTAGTTCCAAAGCTTTCCTTAAATTTTTTATCTCTTGATCAACATCTATTTGGTTTGCCTTCTCCTTTGTCTTCTTTTTTACCTCTCTTTCCTCTTTTTTGCTCTCTTGTTTCTTTTCTTGTGAACCCTCAATCTACAAGTATCTCTTCAACACATCCATTATTCTTCCTCTAGCAAGTATCTTTCACCTTGATTCTTCTTATCTTTGTGATACCTCACCTAGGTCTTCTTCTTTTCCTCACTACCTAGTCTTTTGGCATCCAGGTTCTTCCTTCAACTTGCAAAAAGACCACACATAAACTCCCAAAACTCACTTGTCCATATCTTTTGGGATCTTATAACAATTGATGCAGAGGTAAGGGGACTCCAAACTAACACAAATTCAATGAACTTTGCATGACCAAAATTTTAACAATTCAAAAAAATGATTTTTCTCATAATCTTCCACTAGGTTTTTCTGAGAGCAACAAATAAGGTAATTTTGACATAATTTACAGAAGACAAGTCAAAACCACAATCCAAAAATTGATTTGGATACCCATTAATCCCTTATATAACATATATTAAATTTAAGTTGGGTTACTTTGGAACATATCCCTCCAAAAATTGTTGCCACACTGTCCCAAAGGCCTAATTCTGCAAAACTATCTTAAGTAAAATGATAATAAAACACTCAAAAATCAATGAAATTCAGTGAGAAAAAAAAAAGAAAAAATAATTCAATTCTCCATCTAGTACAATCAACTAGAAATCATAAAAAAATTGTACAAAAATGTACAATGCTCTGAAATAGCAAAAAATCATTGGATTTTTTAAGAAAAACAAGGGTTTTGTATTGAGTTCTCTTCAAAATACAAGCCCCCAACCTTGGTATCACCTTCTCAAGGCCAATTTTAAAATATGGAATTATTTTTCCAACTTCCCTTTGAGTTTCAATGACCAAATGACTTCTTTTCCCACAATGACCCTTCATATTCCTCATTTTTGTAATTTTGCAATTTGACAATTTTTGCAAAGTTGACAACATTTTGCAAGATTTACAACATTTGAAAGATTGACCCCAAATGACACTAAGTACATTGAAAATTGGCCTATTATTACCTTATTACATTACATTTAGACTCAACAACACAAAAACTCAACATTAGACTAAAATTGCACAATTTGATGAGGTGCCCCTACACCACCTTCGTTTATTGTTTGTAGTTATCTCTATGCATTTTTGGCGTTATACCCATTAACATAGGAGAAATTGCAGATTAACATAGGAGTAATTTCATATATAGATGTAGAGGGTTAGTATGAAAGAATAAAGATATTCAAGATAAAATTAGTTTAGTAGCTGTTAAGTGTTATTCTAATAGCTCTTTTACAATTTCTCTATTTGTCTATAATATTTAGTGCCAAGTAATGTAGCTCAATTTTTTAATTAAGTATGCGGTGTTGTGCCCATTTTGCACAGTTTATTGCTACCCATTGGCTTTACGAGTTTTATTTAATGTGGGTTTACTGCCAAAGAATATAGCTCAAACTTTCAATTGACAAGCCAACTCTTACATAGGTTGCTTGTCTTGTATCAATATGTTTAATGTGGGTTTTTGATCATCTATCATTTACCTATGATTCTTAACTATTTTTCTAATAGTTCTTTTACAATTTCTCTATTTTTTCTATAATATTTAGTGCTAAATAATGTAGCTTGAATTGTTAATTGACATTGAGCCAAGTGTTACATAGATTGCTTGTGTTGTATCAATATCCACTTCCCCATAATAGACTATTCATTATTGTAGTTCACCTCTTCTATTCTCCATGTTCACTATCATAGTTTACCTCTACTATTCTCCATTTTTAAAGTTCTATTTAATGTGGGTTTTTTATCATTTGTCATTTTCCTATGATTCTTAAGTGTTTTCCTAATAGCTCTTTTACAATTTCCCTATTTGTCTATAATATTTAGTACCAAATAATGTAGCTTGGATCTTCAATTGACAAGGGCCAACTGTTTTATAGATTGCTTGTTTCAATATGTTTCATGATATTATTTTTTTCAGCATCCCATAACAAATTGTTCATTATTGTTATCATGAAACATATTGATAGAAGACATATAACATTTTCCATCCAAACAAAATAACCATGGAAATTAACAATTTGTTATAAGGAGCTTCAAACAGATGAGGAAATTTAAAGAATATCATGAAACATATTGGTACAAGAAAAGTAGTCTATGTAATAGTTACAAGAGGTATTATAATAACACTTAAGAATCACACATAAATAATAGATGAATGGAAACCTTTGACCCGCTTTCAATTTTTTTGGTCTCTGTATGTTTTTCTACCTCTCTTAAAGTTCTATTTAATGTGGGTTTTCGATCATTTGTCATTTACCTGTGATGCTTAAGTGTTTTTCTAACAACTCTTTTACAATTTCTCAAATGATAGATGATCTAAAACACATTTTAAATAGAACTTTAACATATGGATAATAGGTGTAAACTACAACTATGAACAGTTTGTTATACAGAACTTCTGCTATACAAAATGTATATAGCTCAAAAGATGAACATGGATAACAAGGAACAATAGCCAGAGGCCAAAAAACATACATAGACCAGAAAAAATAGAAACCAGTCGAAAGGTACAAGTCAATGTTATGTTTAATGAAGAATACAAGAAGTAAACTATGATAATGAACAACTTGCTACAAACAACTTCAAACAGATGAGAAAAAGAGAATATCATGAAACATATTGATACAAGACAAGCAATCTATATAATAGTTGGCATTTACCTATCAGGTATTAGTTTGAAATTTCCACCGGGGTTTTTGTCAGTCCAATTGTGAATAGAATATCTCAGTGCCTATACATAATTTTTTCCATACACTAAAAATATAATTGTAGGAACATGGAAAAATGTAATGTGTACAGTAGACTATGTTTATTGTAGTTAAGTGCATGTAAGAATTCATGCATGCATGTATATATAGCAACAAATATATGGATCCTATCTAACCATGCAAGAAGAGAAGGGTTGAATGTATAACTCAGTAAAATATAAATTTATAAAACAAACCTTGTTTATGCTTATAGCTATGGTCATCTTTCAGGTACAAATTTTCCCACAGATGGGTTTCATATCTCCTTGTCCATCTATGCTTCCATTGAGCCCAACATGATATTACTACAATGCAACATCTTATTTGAATATATCAAAATATATCTCTGGCTAGATGTGTATGGAATGGAAAAAGACATTGCAAAACAACTTACAGCAACAAGAGGAGGTCAAACGCTATAGATTATGGAGCACAATAGTTGTAAAACCCTCAAGTCTGGTATCTAATGGAGGTGGATGGCAGGATTTTTCAATAGTCTGATATCAAAGCAACACCATGGTGCCTCATTTCACAATGCAACCAAAACAATATACATCCTCATACTACAATAGTGAATATTGCATTTACTCCCTCCCGTGCCATTGTAGAACAATGCCAGGATGCATCAACCCTCACATGAGCAAATACTTACCTTTGTGTTTTTGTTGATCGAGGCAACCAACTCCACCAACACCACCCACACGGTAAAAAAAATCCACTTTTGTTGTAAATAGCTCTAAGAAACCCATCGTAAATTGCATGGAGTGTTATCATATATTAGACAAAAAATGCAATGTAGACAAGACAATATATTTCTGAATGTAATATACAGGAAGAGCGAAACAATGAAATACTCAAAAGAGAATTATGTAGATCAACATTTGCCAGCTATTTGAATCAAATAAAAAATAATTGAAAAGCTAGCAAGAACACATAAGAATATGTGCAAGAAAATCATGAAGGACAAATGAAAAAACTTAGGGTATATAGGCACATAAAATGGAAAATAGAACATAGTTGCAAAATTTTAAACTTATTAGTCAAATGCAACACAATTTTTTTGAAAATGTTTTTAGAGTATGTGCATATATAGTTTAATATACTAGAATGTTAAAAACATGTTACTAAATTATAGAAATTTTGACCAATACTTATTGTTGGTTGGTATCTCTCTACATCTTTGACAATTAATGTTGTTTGTATGTGCATATATATCAATGTGTAATAGCTACAACTGCATGTTTAGAGTACTTCATGTTAAAATCAATTGAAAGAGAATTGTAGGTATCTTGATAAAGAACTAACATCATGGAATTTAAAGACACTTGAACAAACATGGATAGGTGAAATATAAAGAAGAATGTATTCTTCTGAATGTCATATACAAAAAGTATGAAACAACGAAATGTAGAAAGGAGAAGTGGGAAGATTAACATTTATGGGTGCATATTTGCATAGTGAATTTAATAGAAATTGTATTGCTAAAGGTACAAAAGAAAGTAAATAGGAAGAAAATTATCTTTAATGTGTAAGACTGAAGAGGATGGAAAGCATTGAATAAATAGGGAAAATTTAATGTATTAGTAAAACTTAGAGTATATAGGTGTGCAAAAAATGCAAAATAAAGCATAGGTGCATAATTTAAAACTAATCAATCAAATACAACACAATATTCTTGAAAATGTTTCTAGAATAGTTGAATATATATTTTAATAGAATGGAATGATCAAAACATGCCACTGACTTGTACAATTTTTTCCCTCTGCTTATTGTTCCTTGGTATCTCTGTGCATCTATGGCATTATACCCATTTTGCACAGGTTATTACTTGGTATGTTTCTATAAAATTAAACTTAAAATCCTTCAAAAGAGGATAGTACAAAATGTGGAGCCACTGTGAGAATAAATATTTAAGAACCTTTTGTCATAATTTGGAACACGAGGCAGGGACCGAAGCATTTGGCGGGGGTTGGAGCTATTCCAATTGTGCCTCTTCGCTACGATGTCAAGCAGTGTATTAGTTGTTGCTTAGTCTGGAGTATCTATCAAATGAGAATGTTGGATCAATGCAGAGTCTTTCAATTGATTTAACATGAGAGATAGTTGTAAAAGTTAACCCCTGCCTTTCTTTGTTTCCAATGTTTATCGTTGCTCTGTCTAATGTTAAACCTTGTGCTTTATGTATTGTGATTTCCCATGCCATGGTGAGTGGAATTTGTGTTCAACTACCTCGGGTTATAGTTGGGATGGGGATGTCTCTTAGGTTTTGTGGGTCCCATGGTGGTCCAATGTAATTTTGGAAGTGGACAACAACATAGCTAGGTGGATCTAGCGGTTTGCAACATGCATTGTACATAATAGTTGTAACAAGACCAAGGGATCCATTGACTAGGCCAACTTGAATCCATAAATTTGTTGTTAGCATCACTTGTTCACCAACACAAAGCAACAGTTCTAGGAGAAGTTGGTCATCATCTCCATAATCAAATGTCTTTTGTTGTGCTACTCGAGCAATACTAATGGCTATGGGCAAGTTTAATTGTTTGATCATTTTTTTATTATGGAATGCAACTAAGTCATTTGTGGAAAAAAAATGTATTGCAACATAAAATTGTTCTCTTTTTGTGGGCAAGAGAATTTGGTTTGTTTGTTTCATAATTTATTCCCAGTCATTGTAGAGAGCCTCACCATTTCTTATATGGAGAAGGATTGCGCAAAAATTTTGTTGGGCAAGACTATCTCCTTGTTGGCGGAAAATAGTGTCCAATGTTACTGAGACTGTGAAAGTATGCCATAAGGCTGCAACTAATGAGTGTGAAGCATAAATAGGAGTATCCATGACCGGAAGCAAAAAGGAAAGATCACCAACAAGGATGATAGAAGAGTGCTAGCAAGAAGTTGAGTCCATTTTTTGGCCAAAAAGTGGAAGTGTTTTCCCTGATTTTCAAAATTTGTCACATTTGACCTTAAAATTTGAAGCACTTAGAGATGGAATCTTGAAAAAAGTCACTAATCATAAAATATAGTACTCAAAGTCTATTTTCCAAATATGCAATTTATTTTAATACCCAGATGATACAAATTTATTTTCAATAGTCATTTCTAAAAATTAATGTTTAAAAGTCACTTTTTTTTTACTATACCATGCACATGTACATCATACATATTTTGACATAAATAATCATATTTTTCTAAATCCTTTTGGGAAAAAGATTTGTAACTCACTTAAGTACGCTTTCCATATTTTTTTATATTTTTTTATTGAATTTCTTTTTTGGTTAATTTTTCATTAACCATATTTGGTGTTTTAAAAAATCATAATGCGTCATGCATAAGATGACCTAAAATTATCATTTTTCAAAATTTTTTTTTTTTTCAAATTGAAAAGAATTTTTTGAATTACGCTTTCGTAAAAAAAATTTCAAAAAATTATTTTAATAAAAAGTGATTAAAATACTAAAAAATCATGATAATTCAAGTTTATGGACTAGTTTCATCAGAAATTAATTGAAAAATAGAAAAATAATCTAATTGGAAAAAAATTACATATTTAGAATCTACACAATCTTATCTAAAATGGGTTTTAATTTCATAAAATAATTCTAAAAAAAACCCATCAAACATATTGACATAGTCAGTTTTTTCTCTCAATATTGTCATGACTTTGTACTTGTAGGTCTAAGACTAAGGGTTGGGTTTCCATGCCTTTTCTAACCCTAAATCCAAATGAGAAACATGTATTGCAATTTTCAAACATTTTAGAATGAGTACCCACTTTAAAATGGATACCTATTCTAAAAAATGAATGACTATTTATTTTTAAGCTGAAAAATGACACTTCCACTAGAAGTGGACTCAACTTCTTGCACTTACCCAGAAACACCAACTAATGGTTTCATTTGGTTATTGGGGAATGCTTGGCGCAACCGGATATCTATTTTGAGTAGCAACTTTGGGCCTAGAAAACTCATTTCATCTATCAAAATGTATTGGATATATTTAAATTGTTCTTGGAATATTGTCAATGGTTGACCTTACAAAGGATTCATATCCTTTATGAGAATGCAGAGGGCTATATGGATTGTGGAGGCACATATGTTTTAGGCAGAAACACCTATAGGGGCCAATGTGAGTAGAGGGCTATATCATCTAGTAGTAGATGCATTTATTTATTGTCTTATACAATTTATCAGAAAGGATTTACTAGTGCCAGTTGTTCCTTGAATGATCATGCAGAGAGGGCCTTTGGGGGAAGGCTGCTTGTGATGGGATTGGATGATTTGAAGAGCTAGTTGTTGTTTTGGTGAAAGATGATGGGTTGATGTATTTACAAGCAAGGATTGTATCGTATCTTGCTCATGTTGTGCCTTGGCTGATGGGATGAACTTCAAAGCAATATTATAAAGTTGTTCAGGCACATGGTTTGTATTCCATGAATGGTTCATAACAAAGTCTCGCCTACCCAATAGCTAGAGCTGATTTAAGCGGACCAAGTCAATTAGGGATAAAACACCCATCTTTGGAGGCCTTTGCATATAGAAATGAATATAATTTGTTGGCAGGCCTTCATTAGAATCATTTTTATTTATACGGAACCATTCCTTTCTTCCAACATTCAAGTGAACATATTGTTGACTTGAAACAAGGGGAAATTTTTGTAACATATGGCATGTCTCCTATGCAGAGATGTCATGCTCCACAAGAATGTTCATCATGAATTTTTGATATGCAAGTAGTGCTTTATCCTCAACTATATTTTTATTTGCAAGTCTTTTCAACATATCAAGGTAATTTTCTTATTTCTTCTCAGATTTAGCTACATATTTAGAGATATAATTTAATATAATTTTCCTAGAAACAATTGGCTACTAGTCAACATTGGCACACTAGATTGCAAGCATGGGTGGGCTATGAGTATTTAGGCGATCATCATTTCTTGTTGGCTTGGAGGATTTGTTAGACTCAACATTAGATGTCAATGTAGAGATAAGTTGTTACTAGCATTGTAATTGCTCTCCTTTTTTCCTTAAACAAGTATATTCAGAGCATTTTGTGTGCCTTTGAGTTGTATTTAGCAACTCTTCATAATCTATGATTGGATCACTGGAAATAATCTAGCTCGTGGAAAGTAAGCGTGAATTTTCTTCAAAACACCGATGCATTCTGAGCAATCTTTGAGCAGGGCAATGTGGATTCCAAGATGAAACATATCTATCAAAAAAGTTCCTTGCCATAGTAACATCATGGTGATTGGACCAATCAAGAATGTCCATTTTTAGGGCTTCTAGAAGCCATAAAAAAAATTCACATGTGCAAATCCACAATGTTTCCATTCATATCTATACCAATAAAATATTTTGCATGCAAAAGCTTTTCAATCACCTCTTCATGGAAAATTAAGAATCTATGATGCAAATATAAAGATGTTATATGTGGATTTTGAATAGAACTATCTATCAAGGTCTTTATTGAAGGATCCATTGCCAAATGAGCCACAAAAGAGAAAACATTTTGTAGATCAGGCCATTTTGTGTTTGCACAGCTCAGAGTGAAAAAAAGGGTAGGTATCGCAAGTTGTTCAATCATTGCAGATAGCTAGGCCCAACAAGAGTTCTGATGGAGCTTCTAAAATTTTCCAGATTTCTATCAACCCATAGACCTTGTTGGCACTCAAAATGCTTGTTCTCATATGTGAGTAGGGTTTTTTCCTTTGAAGGCATTCAAGTCTTCTAACATTTCATTGGCTTTATTTTCCAGTCACCAGTTTGTTAAGTCATTTCTTAAGCCACAATGCACATTCGTTTACTAGCCCCTTTGGTTAAGAGCATCGGTCACCCAGTCATCACATCGACCTTAGCAATTTCCTAAAGTCAAGTTTTAATTTTCCTTGATGATCTAAGCTTAAGTCGTCAACCTGCAAGGGTCATGTCACCGTTGGCCTAACAAAGGCCCTTTATTAAATGCTAACTTTGTTGTGTGCAGATTTTGAGATTTGAGGCTCTGGGAGGAGATCCTAACCGTACCCTGCCAGCTTAATTTTTGCAAGATTAGGGAGATGAAGATGTGTGTCTTCATACAGACATGGGGCCCAATCTCCACTATCAAGCTTATGGTCTGTGGTTCTAAACCAACGGCTAAGATAAAGTCTTGAGGAACAATCTCCACCATTCCCCGCTGGCTCACTAGAAGAAAGTGGACACCCTTTAAAAGCCACGAGATTAGCGAGATCTCAAAACATGGATTGACCTATTCAGTTTGTGAGATGGATGAAGCTCGCTGACAGGGAAATTACTATCTAAGGTGGGTTAACACCATTGGCCGAGGACAAATAAATGAAGCATCGCTGGATTTCAAACCTCGTCAACCTAAACTGAGTCGTTTGATCTGCCAGCTCATCGTGAGATCAACGACCAATATTCAAAGTTGGAAAATGACATGTGATAGTTGTTTCCATTTGCAATCTACGCACATTAATGGCCAGCTTTCTGCAGGAGCAATCAAATTGATCTCCATGTGTGTGGAGATTTAATTACTGGAAATCATGAAGTGTGATTTGCATATTTCCATTCATTGGGGAATTAAAGCACCGATGATATGTACGCTAACAAATTGCCACTAGTTTGTGTGTGTGATCTTCTAAGTATTGATTGTTGTTGTCATCACACCACACGATAAATATATCAGGAGATAACTATTAATTGTAGTTAGAAGTTTTTTGAATTGAGATAGAGTGAGTCTGAGACATCACCATACTAAGAAGATGAGTAAGCCCGTGAATTTTTTGGAGCTAGCAAGAAGGTCAGTTCGATTGGGTTCACAGAGGCCTGGTTCAAGTGTTCTAGAGCATGCTTCAACTATGGAAATTGATGCTCCTACTGACAAGCCCAAGAGTGCACCCACAAGGTGTAGTAGGAAGTTGCAATTCCAAAGTGTTGTTGAAAAGATGGAGGATGAATTCAAGGAGTCATTGCAATATGCTACCAAGGTAGGCAGGAAAGTAAGATATGGGTGTGGCTCCTTTGGATGCCAACATTCGCCCATCGACCTCATGAATAGCCCTTCAGATAGTGAGATGGATACTGACTCTGCCTACTGCCAGTATCTCACAACCTTCAGTCAGATTCTTGCCCTTGGTGAAGAGATATTGTTCATCCCTCCACTGGCTGTTAGGACTCCAAGCGGGTGGGATGGCACTGTTCTGCAAAAGGACAAGGATGAGGAGGGAGCTAAGGTTTCTTCTCCCTCCCTTGCAACAATGCAAAGTGGGTGCATGGTGTATCATGGTGTGGGTGTTGGTAAGGGCAATCTGGCTGGTCGGTGAGAAGATGCCATGTGGGATGAAACTTTTTGGTTTTGATAAATTGTTGTGGTGGTTTCTTTCTTCTTTGGTATACGTGGCTATTGTTTTTTGGGTTTGGTGCTAACTATGCACCTTCATGGTGATGTGGACGTCTGGTTCGTTGCTTATCTGGCAACAAAGGTAATTTTGGTGGTACTTTGCATTTCCCTTTTAATGGTAGTTGCAAACTTGTTTTCCCCATTTTCAACGTGTTCTTGTAGAATCATTATGTGGGGAATTTTGAAATTTCATTTGAGCTAGTAGCTTGTTCGCTCCCTTATTCTATAAAAGGGAATTCATGGTTCATTTGTAGGGGGATTCTGATCAATTTTGGAGTTGGGTGTTTATCTAGGTAGAATATTAAGTGTAGAGGAAAGAAAATGAATAGAGCAGATGGTTTGTTTTGAGTTTTGATGAACATATGCAATTATCTTAAATAGTTTTACAGATGTGATTGGTATAGAAAACAAATGTATGATTTTGATACATGTGCTCTCCTTATGTAGGTCAGTGTGAATTTTGAATGAAATATCAATGATGCCTTCTTTCGTCTTCAAGTATTTGTTTGAATTTGTGTCTTTGTTTTTGCTTTGATTCAAGTAATTCATAGAATGCCTAAATGGGGTCATAAATTTGCAACTATTTACGATTTGATAAGAAGTCATGTATTAGAAGTTATGAGCTCCATAATGCAAATTCGTTGTGAGAGTAGTCCATCTCATCAAATTTTAAAATCATTTATGTGTTACTGATCTTTGTGTATGTGACTCTGATGCCCTATGTAACAAGACACTGGTCTATTTTTAAATATTCACATAAAGGGTATATCAATTGTCTATCCAGTGACCGACTTGAAATCAGAATGCAAATTCATTTTAAATTCATCAATCCTAAGGAATGTATGTGTCAATAATCTTGAGAATATGTACATTTTGATGAATGGGTAGCAGTTACTTAAAGATAAGCCAGTCTCATAGTAATTCATGCACAATTACCTCTCATTAAAATGGATCTATGAAAATGGTGTGCTCTATAAATTATGAGTATAAATGAACACAATAGGAACACCCTCCTTGGTCCCACAGCGCCTAAAGTGTAGAAGATCTCAGTCTTTGGTTGAATCTTGTTAGTTTTCCATTCATTTTAAGGGTCTTGACTATAGGAATTGGTTGTCCCTTAGAGATTCCTTAGGTGCATTAGAAAACACAACCAAGTTCCAAAAAGAGTGAGTCCCATGCAATGATGCACCAAAACACATCAACTGCTTTGCTATTTGGTCATTAGAAGTAGTTTGAATTCATTCATGCAATGTAGAAAAAGACTTCAAGATTTTGTCTTCCAAATCTGCTTTGAAGAAGACAAAATTAGTTTGTTGAATGTGATGTCTCATTATCAAGTTGTAGAGGAAATACCTAAACCTGACATGGTTTCCAAATCTGTGGTCAAAATATCTCATTAAGTGGAGGGAATATTCATGCAATTGAATTTGAATATTCCTTGGTTGGAGGGGAAGTGTTGCTCCAGTGGGGAACAATGTTGGAAAATCCATTGTAAATAAACCTTCAGTGTTGTATTCATTAACAAGAGAAGAGCTAATTTCAGGCCAACACAAGATATTCAACTCCTTTTTTTTAATTTGTAATACCTGTTTGATTGCTTGGAGCTCTTGTGTAGCATTTGGAAAGAAAGGGACAAATGATGAAAAGGTTGAAGAGCCATTTTCATGTCCAACATCATTTGTTGAGCTGGTTGATGGCATCAACTCTTCATCGAAGAATTTCTCTATTGTATGCAAGAAATTGGAGACATCAACAACAATATCAGGTAACATATTAAGAGCCTCAACATCAATCTCAACATCATTGTAGTATTTTTCATATTGAATTTTATATTTCAATGCATCCATGGCATGATGTTCATTAACATAGTATTCATAGTTTCCACCTTCAATGGTGGTTCACTATACGATCACAACCTCAAGGTCTT